>CAUYON010127384.1:0-13020 GCA_963573935.1 Arctocebus calabarensis | reverse complement strand
TGATCAAGGAAATGCCATGAAGGATATCTGTAACAGTATGATCAAAATATTTCTGAATGTATATGAATCGTGCCCTGTGATTGCACCAATGTACATAATTATGATTCAATAAAATTATTAAAAAAACAAACAAAAAAAATGAACATCAATGAATTGTTATTGAAAAGGATTCTGTTTATTTAGAAATATGACTGCATGTAGAAAATGCATCTAGAATCTTTAATTGATGATGCATTTCTATGGAGATAGAGACAGATGAGAATGTATTGCCTCATCATGAATTCTAATGCCAAACTACAAATCACATAAAATAGCTACAATTAGATGGATGAATTTGATTGTTACCCAGTGAATTGGGTGACTCAATGATAGTAATTAAATAATATGCCAGGAAAGCAAATGAATCTTATTTGCCCCTCCCATCTTCTTTTCTTAGCAAGGCTCTCTAACACTGCTTCCAAGGCACTAAATCAAATTAATATTTCAGGACATGACTCTTCGCACTGCAGGGTCCCTGTGCCTTCCTAGGTAATACACTTAAGTGTGTGTTCCAAGATATTAAATCCTGCGTAACCTCTACTAAAATGCCTCAGAGCTCAAAATTGATGTCAAATGTTAATCAAAACCTTTTGGCAAGTATAGAATTTTAATGGGATTGCTTGGTTCTTGAGTTAAAGCAGAATTTTATTCTCTGAAATATAGGGCAAAACCTTGGCACATTACCGATACATTCTCCTGCATTCATTAAGAAAGGGCAAATCAGAAACATAAAATGAACTCTGCTCACATCAGCAAGCAGCACCAGGTACATAGGTTGGAACATTAACCTTATCATTAATACATCTAATTGATTTGACTCAACCAGACAGAGAGGAAGAGATGCTACTTTATTAAGTAATATAAATTTAGAATGATTATATGTATTTTAGTTGTTGGACCTTGTATATATATTGACTTCAATTATTTAATACTAGTTATAAATGAGTAAACATGCTTTTAATCAGTTCTCTAATTAGAACTAATATTAGAATATTAGAATATTTTTATTCTTATGCATTTCTATATGTTTTCTATGTTCTACTTACTATCCTCATAACATTTATCAAATTGGACTCTGTTTTATGAGGGTGAGAAACTTGTTTTTAAATGTGGGAATTCAAAATTTAATATAACCATGCATATATTTGGGCTAAATGTACTATTTTGGGGCATGTGTGTTATTTCCTTTGTTTACCTTTCTTCTATATCACGTATTTTCTCTATAATCATCTCATGGTTAACATGGAATTTACAGCATTAACTAAGATAATAACATAACTCAATATCTTCATGAAAATACAAGAACTTTATAGCAGTTTAAATCTTTTCTCCTCCTGAGTATTTATAGATTTTAATTTTATCTGGTTTTAAGAAGATTTTATAGAGTTATGTAGTTTGCATTACCAATTTTGTAAGAAAGAATAATCATGGTTCTCAATTGGGGGTAATTTTATCTCCAAGAGACACGTGGAAATATGTGGAGACATATTTGACTTTGACAGGTGTGTGTGGGTGAGGGTGCTACTCCTGTCTGACATTTGGTGTGTGCAAATCAGCAAACAGCCGTCGTGTGTGGCCTCCCGCCACTAAGGGTGAGCTACCCCGCCCAAACACACAGACTGCGCAAGCTGAGAACTAGGTCATGCTGAAAGTCCAAAAAAAACCCACGCCACACAATCAGATGTCCGCTTATCACTCTTACCACCTTTTCCTAGAATGGAGTCTCCTCTTGGTCTCCCACCTTTGTTTGTTTTTGAGACCGAGTGTTACTCTGTCACCCAGGCTGGAGTGCCGTGGTGCAAGCAGGGCTCACTGTAGCTTCAAACTCCTGGATTTAAGAGATCTTAAATTTCTTCACATTGGCAAACACACTTAGGGAAAAAGCATTCTCAGGGGTCTTCATTTGTCCAAGCTTTAGTTTAATCCAGAAGTATCTTTCTTTAGTTTTAGTCTATAAAGTGTCCTTAGTTGGGCACTTGGATGCTTTTAAGAAGAATTTTGTAACACATATAAGTTTTGAGTTGCTGTAACAGTTTGCTTTGAACTTTGTAGCTTGCTGTTTGAGAAACAGTGAGTCTAAAACTTATTTTGTTATCCATAATTTTTGCTTTCTCTATCATTTATAAATATTTTAGGGTTTAGTGGCCATTTTAAATGTCTTAAGACCATTAAAGGGAAATTGATTGTAATCTGACTTTTAAGATACAGTAATAAAGGAAATTATGTCATATATTGCTTTATAAAGAAGATAAATAAAAGAATTAAAATTTCTTTGGGTAGAATATTTGACAATGGTCAAGAAGAGGGGCTCAAATTACCTTGAAAACAATATAATCACCTTAGAAAGTTTTATGCTCTGAAATAGATGATTTCAGAATGATTTAGAGACGGACTTATAGATGGGTACCCTACACCTTAGGGGCAATTCCCAAAATGTTTAAGGTCATAAAATATTCAAGAGGTCTGAGAAGAATTGCACCATATATCGCCTGATTAACCCAAGACACTGCATTTCTGTTGATAAGAATTTGCACCCAGGCCATAGCTGAGGTTAGATACCTGCCACCCTCTTACATGAATCAAGATCTGCAAATGGAAATTAAAGAAAAAAACACCCACTGAGAAAATTGCACTAAGTGGAGGACTAGAGTAGAGCCTGGTTACTGAAAAGGATAGTGACCCGAAGGACAACATGATCCTGTGCTGATCGTCTCCAAGGGTAGCCCTGCTTTTGAATTCCTGTGAAATGTGATGAAAAGAAAAAACAGATTTTTATAACTATGCTAGGGTGAGTCCCCTGCTGACTGTACAAATGACATGACAGGGGTTAGTGACAACAGGTGAGCAAGCCAGTTGATCACCACAGGAGGGAAGCATAGTGGCAGGTATTAATTAAGCAAGATGCCTTCAGCAATAAATACCCAAGTCTATGGCTTTAAAACAGGATCAGTATTGGAGGACATACATGCACTCCATCGATCTTTTCGTAAAAACCTATAGGGAATAATTAGTGGATAAGATAAAATGACTGGACCTCTTAAATAGCAATACATTTATAAGGCCATAATCTTGACCTCTACAGTATTTCTATAAAAGTAATTTATTTGTATTTACATTGTTGATATGGTATAGCATGTACTAATGTAAATTATGTTACTCAACGAAGTTTTTTCAAAAAAGCCTTGGTCAAAATTACTATACTTATATTCCTAAAGTGTTAAGGTTACAAGAGCCTATGACTCACTAAAATTGGTTAAGCTGACATTGCTGAACTGAATCCAGACAATTTAAAAAAATAAAAGGGAAAGAAAATGAATGTCAAGAAAGGAAAAAGAAGAAAGCACTAATGTGAAGTTTCTGTATTAGTAGAGGAGGGTGAATGAATTGCTCAATGAGCCCAATGCCTACAATTATCCCCAGATGATAAGAGAGGTTTGGAGGCACATTAACTCTTTCAAACCACTAACCACCTAATTTGCAATTAGGGACTATTTCACAGAAGATATAATAGAGGCTGTTAAGTATTTTCAGATATTTCTTGAAATTTGCTCCATAAAACTTTATGGAGAAGAGCAAAAAGCATGGTTTATAGGTAATGATTATGTCAATGCAAATGAATATAAACTGTGAAAAACTTTCAATTTGACTACATAAATAGAATGTGCCTTCTTCATGAGATATGAGAAACTTGTAGGCTCCCCCACACTTCAAGTTAGAAAACATTTTAAGTTGCGATCAATTAAGTGTAGAGATTTCAAATGGGTTTTTCTTTCTTCATTCCAGCGACATTTGGAAGAGTCACTTTTTCATCACAGAGATGAGCATTAAATATTTGAGCTGAATAGTAAGTTCTTAAGAATTTCAAATACACAACTGAGATTCACGGAGGCATTAATGAGAATATGGGAAATGCTAATATTTTTACAAGCAATAGTTAAGAAATATTCAAAACTTAGTCAAAAATATTATTTTTGTCTGTTTATCATAGTTCTTAATGTTTATTGAATTATGAGTTTCTTAAGGAATTTGATATTGTGGGTTTGGCAGCAGAAAACATAGACATGTTGAGGTACATTTTTGGTTTGAAATATCTCTCAAGTAAAGGGTCAAATTCTGCCTATGATCTTCAACGAATTTTCAGTGATGTCACACCTTAACATTTTCTAAGGACAATGAATAGTAAAATGCAAACAATAAGAGGTTAAGTCACTCCTACTTTTTCAATGCTGAGTTTCCTTATTATTCTAGTAGTTTGTGATATTTTTCAGATGGTATATAATCTAGAAACAACACAAACCTCCTTTAAGGCTCGGTACGAAGCAACACCAAATAAAATACTAATTTGTTCCAGCTCCTATCAGGTTTGATCTGCTATACACAACATATTTTAAAATGCTGGCTTTCATTGTACACTGGTAGCAGGGCAGAATCACTTCTATTTATTCTAATTTCTCTAATATTTATTGCCAAAATTTATGAGAGCCTTGGAATTTATTTAAGCAGATTTGCTACCCCTTTACATTTACTGAGATTGAAATATAATTTGAATTTGGTAGCTTCTCCTCTACTGCAAAGAAAAATATTTTCGAGCTGTTCAAATACATTTGAGTAAAATAAACAGGAAGCTGTCTGGTGTTCAGAGAAAAGAAAATATTTGGGATATTCGGTGCCCAGCACTGTGCCTTGGTTGTCAGGGAACTCACTGTTTCTTGGCAGGGAAGACATTTTGATGGCATTTCTGTGCAGTACGAGAGACCACCATGATGGCCTGGTTGGTTGTCCACTTCTAACTTCATGTTGAAATGTAATCCTCAGAATTGGAGGTGATGCGAATAGAAAGTGTGTGTGTTCTGAGGTGAGCTCCTCATTGTTAGATTAGTGCTTTTTCAGTTGTGGAGGGAGGGAGTGAGTTCTTCCCCTGGTAGTTTCCATAAAAGTTGACTGTTATACAATGACTTGCCTTCCTCTCTCGCCATGTGATTTCCGCCCTCACTGTGCTGTACCTTCAGCTTTGGGTGGAAACCTCCTGATGCCCCCCAGATGCTGAGCCACCAGCAAAATAGGCCTCCTTTGTATATGGCGGGTGGGCGTGGAATTAAAAACTTAGCTACTGGGCACAATAAACACTATTAAAGCCCTGATTTGAGCATTATACAAGATATTTATGCAACAAAAATGACTGGACTGGCTTGATTAATATTTTGAAATAAAAACAAAAAAGAAAAACATGAAAAAGAAAACAATTAATATATCACTGTACTAAAGAATCAGAATTGCAAGAGGGCTTTTTCTATGAGCATGGATAGTGAGTGCAATTTCCATTCCTGTCTAGGTTGTGATTTACCTACTAAACCAACCTATCTTCGGTGTGTTCCTCTAACTGGAGCTGGGTTTGGCTGCTTTTGAGAGTTAATTCGTGGCTGGGACTATTGCTGTTGGCAAAGGCTTTTTCTGTCATATTTAAGGCTGTATCTCGCAGTCCTCAAGGACCAAGGAGGTAGACACAAATTGTAGTAAAGTCATATATGGGTTTATCTTCCATGGTTATCTGAAATATTTTGAAAATCAGGAACATTCAAATTCATCTGCATTACCATACTCAGCTCCCTCTCCTGAGCAAATACCGGCAGCAAGGCTGGGGGGACTGTGTTTCCTGGGCTGTACACCTGCTGAAAAATATCACTGTGTATTTCTACTTTCACTGGTATTTAACAAATTTGCCTTCTCTTCTTCCTATCCCTAATCAGGGATGCTAGGAAGTGTTGATATTTATGTAAGAAAGTCCTGTGGTTCATTTTTTTAGTGTCTTTCTTGCTTTGGAAGTGTGTAGTCCAAAAAATGCAGGGCTTGATGGCAGCGGGAGGGAAGGCGTCTCATTCTCAGGGGGGAGCTGCGTAGAAAGCTTGGCTCTGTGCCTGCTCTCCCACAGTTCTTGAATGACACTTTCCTCAATGCTCTTTGGAAGATGAGGTGATGGAAAAAGGAGGAAGAAGTGTCAGAATTATTGAAGTGATAAGAGTTTGATGGTGGTAAACGGTGCTGGTATTGGCCAACACTTCCAACATTAAAATAGAAGGTCAAGGTGTACTTTGGATCTCTTACATATTACAAATCTCTGATTTATATCTAGGCCCACCTCCAAATTTCCCATCTTCTAAGGGTTCAGACTCGCCGCCAAGCATGATGCATGGACAGATACTTTATTGCCTCCCTTCCTGCAGTGTATCACACATTTAAATAATTTGTTAATTTTTCACTGTTAAACAGTGAATATGATGTGGTTCTATTCTTCCCATGGCAGGTTATAGGCAATATTTTAGAGAAAAAAATGACTGTCCTCAAAGCCTAAATAGATTTATACTACATGATATTAAAAACATCATTTTCGTATTTAATCCCTACCACAGTTGTTACACACCATCCTCCTTTATCTGCTCCTAAGTTCAAAAATACAGGGATACAGGAAAATAAGTAGTAAGTAAGTGTATTTACATACGAAGTATTTCCAAAGTGAACAAAGTTCTCTCATTTCCCTGAAATCTCTCCTATAAAAAGTAGTTACCTAATTTTTAATGTAATCTGGGGTTCCAGGGAGGGACATCACAAGACCTGAAATTTAAAAATATAAGATTTATAAATACTCAACTAATAATTATTTGCAGATATTAAAACTACGATTCTATATTACTTCTACAAACTGTTTCTGCTTACATACTTGGGATTTAAATCAAGTTGTATATATAGATTAAAAATCTTAGTTATGCAAAAGGAAAAAGGTTTGACCTTAAAATACATAATAAAGTAGCAATAATAAATTATAGGTGTATTATTTAGAAATGGCAGTAAGTTGAGAGATAAATATATGTGTGTACTCTGTGTAATACATGCTTCATCTTGACTTGTACAGATATTTTGAGAATCTCACTCTGGGTTTTAAATAGGTTTTTATCACCCAGAAGATCTTATTTGTCAATATTTGATTAGAGAATCTAGCTACCTAAGACAGGTTTTCTCAGTTTGATAGATAATCTGGAGCTTCAAGACTATTGATTGAAGCTGCATTCCAGTAAAAAAAAAAAAAAAAATCAGAGGGGGGAGAGGGAAAGGAGGATAATTTTGATTACACTTCCACCTGTGACTTCTGCCACTTTCAGTGAGTCCAGTATGCCCCTGTCTTATCACCACAAACAGATCCTTCCATATTGGCAGAAAAACAAACTTCAACTGCATTTCAGCTTAAAGAATTTTTAATACCTTATTTGAGAGGAAATGACCCTTGTTTTCCTCTCTTGGTTATAGGTTCATTGAAATAGTATAAATCCAATTCATTTGAAAGGGCCAGTGGAATAAGTACATGGCAGTGCACTTTGTCATTAAACACAAAATGGAACCCAACCAACAGTTTAATCATTCACACAAGCCAAGTATGGAAAAATATAGACTGAACATAAAGATTTTTCTGCTGCTTTATCCATCTTCTTGGTGGATCCTTCTAAGGCAGCCCACCTAAGACTTAGCAGACGCCAAAGGCAGGTGTAATGACCTGGAATGTGTCAGTGGATGTGTGAGCACCACACACTATGTCTTTTAGTACTATCATAAGGTACATGAAAATATTTATAATCTCCTTCTCCTGAAAAAGTTTGGATCCAGGTATTGTTATTTTGGCCCCCAAAATCAAAATGCTGAAATTATTTCACAGGTATTAGACAAAAATTTAGAGCTTATAAAGGTAAATTTAGAAACTGATTTCCCTAAAATTCAATACACACATTATTAGATTATTAAATTCATTTATTAAATTTATTTATAAATGAATTTATTATTATTATATATTTATTTATAAATAAATTCATTTATTCATTATTAAATTCATGCATACTGTCTGATGAGGTTTGTCAAGCACATACTTTAGCATAATTGACAACTCAGTACAGATTTGAACACCTTCACGATTCCAAAGACTTCCCTCCAGGCTCTCTGCAGTTAATTCTCTCCAACCTGGTAACCAGGCAACCTCTGGTCTTTTAGTCAGTAAGGATCCATTTTCATTTCTAGAAATTAATAAAAAGAAACAGTGGTGTTGATGTACTCTGCTGTATTTGTCTTTTTGTCAGCCAACTTAGGCTGTGGAGATTTATCTGTGCTATTTTGTGGGTTAGGAGACTCTGTCTTTTCATCTGAGTAGTACCCCTCTGTGAGCTGTCTACCCTGTGTGCTTGTCCATTCAACTGATGATGATTTCCTTAAAGTGAATAGAAAAGATCAGCCTTTATATTCACTGACAGTAGATTTTCCTGAAATAGTGGTAGCAGAGGCACCTTTGCGTAGTGTAAAGAGTAGAGCCAGAATATTAATGCCCAAGTCCTCAATCTGATGCAGGCGTTGCCCCAGTGATGGGAGGGAAGCCCTGGACTGGTTACAGTGGGTTCTTGGCTTCACATAGGAAAAGAATTCCAGTCTGAGCCGACTAGAGAAAGCAAAGTGTATGGAGGCAGAGACAGACTAAAGATCCTACCCCACAGATGGAGTAGTGTCCGCTCCAGAGCAGGAGAGTCCCTCTAATGGGGTTGGGGTGCATTTTTGTGCGTGTCAAAAACTCCGATGGGAAACAGCACATAGGTGACCAGCCTGTCCCATGGTCAGGCCATAAAAGTTAACCACAAACTGGCATCACAGAATAGTAAGTATAAGCAGTTTCTAAAGCATCCAATGTCGTGCTTTATCCACCTTTGGGTGCTCAGGGGCCTGCAACTTGCTGGCAGTTTGCTTGTCCAGGGTGATTAGGGTCAAGTGTCAGTGAAAATGGCCACGCTCAGGTTCAGTCCACCTCCCTGTCCTGCCTTATTCCTATACTAGATTTACCCTTGAAACCACCCTTGGGAAGGAAGTTAGACTCTCCAACTTCACTGTTTTTTTTCTAGTAACATGAGAGATTTGCTAGATTTATCTCCACGGCCACTTCCTAAAAACTGCATAAAATGATGAGCTGACCTTTACAAGTTTCTTCTCACACCAGGATCTGTAACTTTATGATATTTCTGTGCATGAGCACGGGGGAAAATAAATTGTTTATATCCATTTCTCACCATCTAAGGATCTGATGTCTGAAGCAATAATAAAAGAATGTTTGCTCATAAATTATTGCCAGGGATTTTTCACACTCTTAGTTCAGGAGCCTGCCTCTGCATAATGGGGGCTGTATTGTTTGACTGCCAAAGTTGGAGGCTGATGGCCTGGGGCTTACAAAAGAATATTTTTGCTGACAAAAACTTCTTCTTGTGTGTAATAGGATTCATGATTCCATATAGCTTCTTTCAATTTTATATATAGCCACATATGCATAATGTAGCCAATTTTAGAGTTAATTAAGACCATGTTCATCAATAATTATTCTCCAAGTTGCAGAATAAGATCATAGCTCTAGTTTCATGAAAGATTTCAGGTGTGGGAGTGCATTTAGCATGTGCATTGCACTCTGAGTTGGATTTGCTACAGGTGACCACAGGAAACACACATGCACAAAGACACACTGACAATATTTCAGGACAACAGAAATAAATTAATCCTGAATATGAAATTATTAGAATATGAAAATATTTATGGAATTGATATATACTTTCTCCAGTTATACAAATGGACATGCTTTTTAAGATCTAACGTTTAGAAATCTCTGCAGGTCATTTACATGGAAGTTGGAGGGCTCTTGGTTTTTCTACATGATGACCAAAGAACTTAAACACACATTACTTATTCTTTTGACCACTATGCTTTTAAAAATTAAATATTGATTGCTTTTGCTCATTGCTAAGTCTTGAAGGATTTTGTATGTGTTGTTTTGCTCTGCCCGGCTTTGCATTTTTCCCTTAAATCAAAGCTCCCTTTCTGAAACAGCTCATAATTCAGCGAAATCACTGCCTGTCATTACTTCTTTCTTCTCTTTCTTATCTTCATGTAACTTTCATAACTTCCTCCAAAAAATTATATTTAATAAACATCACTCTACTTAAATACTTTATTTCAAAATGCATGTCTGGTTTTCTTTTTTTGTAAATTTTGATGATGCACAGATCATAAATGTACTTGAGTGTCTTCCTCAAATGAACACATGCATTATTCTACGCAAGATAAAGGTGCAGCACATTACTAACCCCACAGCAGATGCCTCACTTCTAATCACGTCCACCTTCAAGGCCACCTTTACGCTAGAAGACTGACATCTCATTCTGCAGCTTCAGTGTGGGGTCACACACACGATGGATGGTTCTTGGTTTCGACTTCTTTTTCACAACGTTATTTTATCAGACTTATCTATGTTTTGTAAAGCCAATTCACTCTCATAATTCTATAGTAGACTTCCTCAAACATTTTACAGTGGATCAACTGTTGAATTCAGGTCTCAGAGAAATTGAATAAAAATTGTAATATCTATATGTCAAGTCAAGTTAAAATGCTCAGTGTTTTATCCACCACACTCTAATGGTGTTTGAGTAGAAAAATATTTTCTGTAGATCTGCTTATTTTTAGCAGGCTTATTCTCTTCTTCATGTGGCTTCTCCTCCCTACAGAGGCTATTAATTCTAGTCAAATAAATATTGTAGGTACAGCAAATTTCTATTTGTACTCTGCTGCTATGTGATTTTTTTTTTATAGTCCTCATCACGGTGTGTTCATGAGTTAATGAGGTATAACATGTGAAATATAGTAGGTGAGGTGATTTTTTATTTAAAATAAAAAATGTCTTTTAATCATTTATGGACAAGAGTAAATAAAACATCAACAACAAAAGTCATGTTAAGCATTCACTGATCATTCCTAAAATTAGTCTTCCTTTTGTTTTAACACATTTTAAAAATATCAGGCAACCATTTTCTGATAAATAACTGTAGTAAACCAAATAGTATTTAATTTTCTAAAGACAAGCCTGGTAGAATTAATTTAGTGGATATAAATTTGATTTTAATTCAGATTATTTGTAACTTAAAAATGTATTGCCAATGTTGAAAATAAATGTACTAATAAAATAATTTAAATAAAATAACGAATAAAAATGTAGCTTAAGAAATAATTGTGTGCAGCCCTTTGATAAGAAACATACTTCTTACTGAGTGATATCATCAAGTCTAAATATCGAGTTAGAGTTACAAATTTATTTTACATCTGTATTAGCTTATTGATATCTGTATAGGCTTTGTATATGCCTGCAAACAGGATTTTTTTTCCTACTCAAAAAATAAAGAATGAATTTACCTCTTTAATGATTTAACACTGAACAGATAACTAATTTTAACTAATGCAATGTGTGTAGGGATTCACATTAACTAAAATGAGATAATTTCAGACTTTGCTCTTGATTCTTTTCAAATAAAAATTCTTTCATACATTAAAGAACTTGAAAGCTAGGTTGTGTTTTACTGCAAATGGCAATATGTCCTTCTTTTATGGAATCCAGAGCCTGATTAGGGCAAATCTCATCTTGATGATACAATCAGTCGGTATTTGTAAAATTCTTCCCCTTAGTGGCAAATTCTCAGGTTGAGAGGAAGATTCAGAGAAAAGTCTTTCCCTCTTCATATGTGTTAAAAACGAGAGAAAATGTAGCTGTGCCCTGCCCACAGGAGGTGTGCCTTACATTGTGCCCATTGGTGGGAGGACACCCTCTCCCCTTCCCCTCCCTCATTCCTCCTCCCCCAACATGAATTGAATAGAATCTTTCTCTTGTATGGGCATGTATTAGTTTGCCTGCTGGCTTAATATTAGTGTTGAGTACATTGGATGCTCACTTTTCCGTTCTTGTGATACTTTACTAAGAAGAATGTGTTTCAACTCTGTCCAGGTTAATACAACAGATGTAAAGTCTCCATCATTGTAATGGTTGTATAGTATCCATGGTGTATATATACCACGGTTTATTACTCCATTCATAGGTCAATGGGCATTTAGGTTGTTTCCACATCTTGATGATTATAAATTAAGCTATGATAAGCAATCTAGTGCAAATGTTCTTATAATAAAATGATTTTTATTCTTGTGGCTGGATGCCTAGTAATGAGATTGCAAGATCAAATGGAAAGGTCTAATTTGAGTTCTTTGAGAGTTCTCCATACTTCCTTCCAACAAGGTGGTGTTAGATTGCAGTCCCATCAGCAGTGTGAAAGTGTTCCCTTCTCTCCACATCTGCACCAGCATCTGCAGCTTTGGGACTTTGTGATATAGGCCAATCTCCCTGGGGTTAGCTGATATCTCAGGGTGGTTTTGATTTGCATTTCTCTGATGATTAGGATGATGAACATTTTTTTCATGTTTTTCAAACATTCCTCTGTCTTCCTCAGAGAAGGTTCTGTCCTTGTCTCTTGCTCAGTGATAGATGGGATCGTTTGTTCTTTTTTTGTAGATTAATTTGAGTTCTCTGTAGATTCTAGTTATCAACACAACAACAACAGAGACTCATTCTGACACATGCAAATATTGTAAACTAATTGTACCCTCTCTTCAATCTAAAATAAAAAAAGGAACAAAATTAAAAAAAGAGAAAATACAGTTTGTGCTCTACATATCTGCCAAATGGGTTTTAATAAAATGTGAAACTTTCTGACATCTTTTATAACTTTCAAACCAAAGCAGTAGTGGAAACCTGTCAGTGTTTTATGTAACAACATTTTCCCAAAGATTCAATTTTCTTTTAAATCCAGGGATTTTGTCATTTGAAATCGAAACATTTTCTTGATTTCACTGCAGAGTATTCGGCTAGTTTTTTTTTTTTTTTCCATCATCTTGAACATTTATTGTTTCTTTCTTTTTTTTTTTTTTATAATTTTATTGAACCATAATTCTGTACATTGGTGCAATCATAGGGCACGATTCATATACATTCAGAAATGTTTTGATCGTACTGTTACAGTTAGCCTTCATGGCATTTTCTTGATCACTATGTAAAGACATTGATACTCTACATTTAATAAGTTTCCCCAGTACCCTGCT
>CAUYON010127382.1:0-10754 GCA_963573935.1 Arctocebus calabarensis | reverse complement strand
TGCTGAACACGTTATTATTTCCTGTAAGTAAGGACAATGCCTTGTATAACCACAGTAAAAATCATTAAAATCAGATTCACATCGACGTGAACCTTAACCACCATTTGATCCTATGCAAGTTTTTTTTTTTTTTTTTTTTTTGAGACAGAGCCTCAAGCTGTCACCCTGGATAGAGTGCTATGAAATCACAGCTCACAGCAACCTCCAATTCCTGGGCTCAAGCGAGTCTCTTGCCTCCGCCTCCCAAGTAGCTGGGACCAGAGGTGCCCACCACAACGCCCTGCCATTTTTTGGTTGCAGCTGTCATTATTGTTTGGTGGGCCCAGGCTGGATTTGAACCCGCCAGCTCAGGTGTACGTGACTGGCGCCTTAGCCCGCTGAGCCACAGGCGCCAAGCTGAAAGTCTACTATTTTTTTTGAGGCAGAGTCTTACTGTGTTGCCCTCAGTTGCTATGGTGTCATATCTTACAGCAACCTTAAACTTTTGGGCTCAAGCAATTCTCTTGCCTCAGCCTCCCCAAGTAGGTGGGACTACAGGTGTCCACCACAACACCCAGCTGTCTTTTTTGTTGCAGTTGTCATTGTTTGGCAGGCCTGGACCGGGTTTGAACCTGCCAGCTCTGGTGTATGTGGCCGGTGCCCTAGGCTCTGAGCTACAGGTGCCTAGCCTTCTTTTCCTTTTTTTCTTTGAGTCAGGGCTTCTTTATATTACTTGGGTTAAAATGCAGTGGGCATATTTACAGCTCACTGCAATTTCAAACTCCTAGGTGAAGTAATCCTTCTATCTCAGGCTCCCAGCTAAGGGAAAATCCATTATTAATGTATTGTATGAGTCATAGATTTCATTCTGATTACTGATATTCCCCCTACCCTCATTTTTCTATCTTTTTTTTTTTTTTTTTTTTTTTTGAGACACAGTGTCACTGTGTTGCCAGGGCTAGAGTGCCACGGTATCAGCTTAGCTCCCAGCAACTTCAAACTCCTGTGTCCAAGCAATCCTCCTGCCTCAGCCTCCTATATAGGTGGGACTACAGGTGCCAGCCACCACACATAGCTAATTTTTTGTGTGTTTTTAGTAGAGGCAGTATCTTGCTCTTGGTCAGGTTGGTCTCGAACTCCTAAGCTCAAGGGATGTACCTGCCTCAGCCTCCCAGAGTGCTAAGATTACAGGTGTGAGCTACCACGATCAACCTGTTTTCAGTTTTCTTGGATATTTACCTACCAGTGAAATTTCTTAGCCATATGGTAATTCTGTGTGTAACTTTTTGGAAAACTACCGAACAGTTTTCCACCAGCATCATATTGATGGTTCCAGTTTCCCCATATCCTTGTTAATCCTCATTATTTGTTCTTTTGATTACACGTATCTTAGTGAGTATGAGTAACTTATGTGGCTTTATTTGCATTCCCCTAATGACTAATGCTGTAATGTGGTTTTTCACGTGTTTGTTGGCCATTTTCCTTTTTTTTAAATTTTTTTTATTTTTTGAGAAATGTCTTTTCTTTACCTATTTTAAAATTAGGTTATCTTCTTATTGTTGAATCGTGAACTTCTTTCTTTATTTATTTTTTTTAGAGACAGAGTCTCACTTTATCACCCTCGGTAGAATGCCGTGGTGTCATAGCTCACAGCAACCTCCAACTCCTGGGCTTAGGGGATTCTCTTGCCTCAGCCTCTTGAGTAGCTGGGACTACAGGCACCTGCCAGAACAACCAGCTATTTTTTTGTTACAGTTTGGCCAGGGCTGGGTTCGAACCCGCCACCCTTGGTATATGGAGTCAGCGCCCTACCCACTGAACCACAGGCGCTGCCCAAGTGGTGAGACTTCTTTATGTGTTCTGTGCACTAGACACTTATCAGATATGTGAATTGTGACTTAGTCTGTTCAAGCTGCTATCAGTATATCAAAATACCATAAAGTAGGTACTTTATAAACAACATAAATTCATTTCTTATAGATGTGACGCATAGGGTGTCTGTGTTAAGGTACTGACTGATTTGGGGTTTGGTGAGGTCCCACTTTCTGGTTCATAGATGGTAGTCTCTAGCTGTGTCTTCACATGGTAATAGAGATGAGCTAGCTCTCTAGAGTCTCTTTAATAAGAGTATTAATCCTAGTCATGAGGGCAAAGCCTCCAGAAATTGCCTTCAAGAAGCCCCACCTCCTTAGACTAGGGTTGGGTTTCAACAAGTTTTTTTTTGTTGTTGAGACAAAAGTTTTAAATTTTGATGAAGTCCAATTTATTTATGTTTTCTTTGGTTGTTTATGCTTTTCATGTCATATCTAAGAAACCCTTGCCTAATTCAAGATCACAATTCCTGTGTTTTCTTTTAAGAGCTTTATAGTTTTAGTGTTTACACTTAGGTCTTTGATACACTTTGAATTAATTATTATATATACTGTTAGATAAGGCTGTGTTTTTTGTTTAGCTTTGTTCCGTTCTTTGTCTTTTTTTTTTTTTTTTTTTTGAGACAGATCTCATTTTTGTTACCCAAGCTGGAGTGCAGTGGTATGATCATAGCTCACTGTAGTCCCCAATTCCCTGGCTCAAGTGATCTGCCTGCCTCAGTCTCCTGAGTAGCTGGAACTACAGATGCAGGCCACCATGTCTAGTTAATTTAAATTTTCCTTAGAAATGAGGTCTTGCTGTCTTCTCAGGTTGGTCTCATAACTCCTGGGCTCAAACAATCTTCCTGAGTTGACCTCTTAAAGTGCTGGGATTATAGGTGTGAGGCATGCTGCCAGCCTTATTTATTTATTTATTTTTAGACAGAGTCTCACTTTTTCGCCCTTGGTAGAGTGCTGTGGCGTCATAGCTCACAACAACCTCAAACTCCTGGGCGCAAGCAATCCTCTTGCCTCAGCCTCCTGAGTACCTGGGACTATAGGTACCTGCCACAACTCCTGGCTATTTTTAGCAATGGGTTCTCACTGTGGCTCAGGCTGGTCTGGAACCTGTGAGCTCAGGCATTCCACCTGCCTTGGCATCCCAGAGTGCTAGGATTACAGGCATAAGCCACCGTGCCTGGCCCTTATTTATTTTTTTTGAGATGGAGTCTCAACTCTGTTGCCCTGGATACAGTGCCATGGCATCATCTTAGCTCACAGCAACCTTATACTCTTGGGCTCAAGTGATCCTCTTGCCTCAGCCTCCTGAGTAGCTGAGACCATAGGCACCTGCCACCAGGCTGACTAGTTTTTTCTATTTTTTGTAGAGATGGGGTCTCACTCTTACTCAGGCTGGTCTTTAACTCCTGAGCTTAAGCCATCCACCCACTTCAGTGTCCTAGAGTGCTAGAATTATACCACCACCCCTAGCCCCCAGCCTTATTATTTTTAAAAAGTTTTATTTTGGAATCTTTTCAGGGCAGCGCCTGTGGCTCAATGGGTAGGGCGCTGGCCCCATATATCGAGGGTGGTGGGTTCAAACCTGTCCCCTACCAAACTGCAAACAAAAAAATAGCCATGCGTTGTGGCGAGCACTTTTAGTCCCAGCTACTTGGGAGGCTGAGGCGAGAGAATCACCTAAGCCCAGGAGTTGGAAGTTGCTGTGAGCTGTGTGATGCCATGGCACTCTACTGAGGGTGGTAAAGTGAGACTCTGTCTCTACAAAACAAACAAACAAAAACATGACTGGAATAATTTCAGACTTGGGTAAAAGCTCTAAAAGAAATTTACTCAGTTTCCCCTAAAGTTAAGTATTGTTGTTCCTATTGCTGCTGCTATTCTGACAGTTCTAATTTCTCACAGGATTTTGTCCATAATCATGCTCGGTGCCCTGTACCATCTTTTTTTTTTTTGAGACAAAGTCTCATTTTGTCACCCTCAGGAGAGTGCTATATGGCATCATACTCACAGCAACCTCAAATTCTTGGGTTCAAAGTGATCCTCTTGCCTCAGCCTCCTTGCTAGCTGGGACTAGAGGCACCCTCCTCAACACCTGGATATTTTTTTAGAGACAGGGTCTCGCTGTAACTCCGGTTGGGTCTTGAACTCGTGAGCTCAGGTAATCCAGACCCCACTTAGCTTCCCAGACAGCTAGGATTACAGGCATGAGCCACTGAGCCCGGACTTTTATTTATTTATTTTTTTTAAATTTCAGGGTAACAGAGATTTTATTTAGGAAGAATAAAGAAAAAATTTAGAGTACTTCCAAAGAGAGTTGGAAATGGGTCCCTCTCACGAAGGAGAAAAGGTCAGAGAGACCTGTGCCATCGTCTTAGCTTGCCTTTTCCTTCTAGCTGCTGCTAGGATGTGTTGTATTTGCAGTTCTTGTAACTCCTCACCAATATTGGCCAAGCTCCTTCTTTCCCAGTCTGCATCTCAGACTCATGTAAGATTAAAAATTCTTCTTCAACATATACAGACCACAATGCCTACATAGTCCTGCCTCTCCCTACTTCTCCAGGCTCACCTTGCCCCACTTACTACTGACCCACAGTGTTTTAGCTGTGTCCACTAATGAGGGATACTCCATCAGTGAACGACAATGGACCATTGATATGAGAGGCACACTGTCACGTTATAAAAGCAAAAACGGAGGCGTAGATTAGGTAACAATTTCCCAGAAGGACAAAAACTGGGTTTGGTACTCTAGTGTGCTTTCCATTGTACTCTACTGCCTCTAGGTGTTGAAAGATGAAGAGCTGTATTCACTTATTTTTGCCCAAGGTGAAGGTGAGGAAATGTGAGCTTTAAGAAAAAAGATTGAAGTGGAGAAAAATGATAGGAGGAGGTGAAGATTTGGGTTAGGATATTGGAATGAGAAGTAACAATAACAATGAAAAGAAGGCAAAATGCAAAATTTTTGTCTATTGCCTTCTATGAGGGCAGGTGGGACTATTTTGTTTCTTAGAAGATAGAAAGATAGTGGCTAGGCACAGTGGCTTATGCCTGTAATCCTAGGACTGTGGGAGGCAGAGCTGGTGGATTACTTTAGCTCAGGAGTTTGAGACCAGCCTAAGCAAGATCGAGACCCCATCTCTACTTAAAAAAAAAAAAAAGAAAGAAAAACTAGCGGGATGTTGTGACAGGCGCCTGTAGTCCCAGTTACTTGGGAGCCTGAGAGAAGAGTATCGTTTGAGCCCAAGCATTTGAGGTTACTGTGAGTTGTGATGTACAGCACTCTACCCAGGGCAACAGAGTAAGAGTCTGTCTCAAAAAAAAAAAAAGAAGAAAAAGAAAAAGAAGTCTCAGCACCAGCACCCATACATAGCACTGTGATTACAGCGCCAGCCACATATACCAAGGCTGGCAGGTTCAAACCCAGCCTGGGCCAGGTAAACAACAATGATAACTGCAACAAGAAAATGACTGGACATTGTAGCAGGTGCCTGTAGTCCCAGCTACTTGGGAGGCTGAGGCAAGAGAATTGCTTGAGCCCAAGACTCTGAGGTTACTGTGAGCTATGACACCATGGTACTCTACCAGAGGGGAGAGGATGTGACAAAGTGATATTCTATCTCAAAAAGAAAAATAAAAGAGCTTGAAAAGTTCTTTCCTTTTAGGAGTTATTTCCTTTAGGAATGGCTCAATTAGATGTGTTGGATTGGTTAAATGAGGTATTGTGATGAATAACTGGTTTTCACAAAAATGGTTGAATGCTTGAATACTTCAGCATTTAGATGGTTGAGTATTTAAGATGATATGGCACTTTATAAGGAGTAGGCGTTTGTAACTACTGTTTGTAAAGTAACCCCTACCAAATGCCTCTATTTTGGGTTGAAAAAGGAGAAAGAGTCAAACTTCACATTAATGCAGTGCAGAGTGGCTGGGCATGGTGGCTCATGCCTGTAATCCTAGCACTCTGGGAGGCCAGGGTGGTGGATGCTTAAGCTCATGAGCTGGAGACCAGCCTGAACAAGACTGAGGCCCTGTCTCTACAAAAAATAGAAAAACTGCGGCACGAGGATTGCTTGAGCCCAAGCGTTGGAGGTTTCTGTGAGCTATGGTAGCATGATGGCATTCTACCTAGGGCAACAGCTTGAGACTCTGTCTCACAAAAGAAAAAAATGCAGTGCATTGCAAAGCCAGAAAGAGTGTTTGAGGTCTAGTGAATTAGACCTAGTAAGTAGTACCTTCTGCTATGAAGGAAAAAAATCACCCATGATTTTTTTCTGTTAATAAGAACAGAAACTTATCCTAAACTGGCATAAGAAAACAGTGTTTATTGATTCATGTTGTAGAGTTCACAGGTAAGCATGAATCAAAACAGCTGAATTTATGGTTTAAATATTGCTGTAAGGACTTGGTTTCTCTCCACCTTTCTTTCTTTCTTTTTTCTTTTTTTTGCAGTTTTTGGCCAAGGTAGGTTTGAACCCACCACTTCTGGTATATGGGCCGGCGCCCTACTCCTTTGAGCCACAGGCGCCACCCACTCTCTCTCCACCTTTCTATTCTGTTTTTCACTGCAGAGGATTGATTAAAATGATAAGAAATGTGATTAGCCAATGGGAAGAGTTATTAAAAGAGAAAAGTAGAACATGGGAAATTATTTGTTTGAAGCAAATTGGGTTGGGAAAATTGGCAATTTGAAAAAAAAATTTGAGTTCAGCTCAGAATTAAAGAAAAAGCCTATAAGACATTAGTAGAAATTATCCAGAAGCTTACTTCAGTGTTTTCTAAATTTCAGTCCTTCCTTTTTTTTTTTTTTTTGTAGAGGCAGAGTCTTATTTTATCATCCTCGGTATGGCGTCACACAGCTCACAGCAACCTCCAACTCTTGGTCTTAGGCGATTCTCTTGCCTCAGCCTCCCGAGTAGCTGGGGCTACAGGTGCCCACCACAACACCCGGCTATTTTTCTGTTTTGCAGTTTGGCAGAGGCCAGGCTTAAAACCCGCCACCTTCGATATATAGGATCGGTGCCCCGCTCGATGAGCCACAGGCACTACCCCAGACTCTGCCTTTAAAAATATATATATGCCTGTAGTACCAGTTCTCTAGGAGGCTGAACTGGGAGGGTTGCTTGAGCCTAGGAGTTGGAGATTGTAGTGAGCTATGATCAATTTAGTGTACCCCAGTCTGGGAGACGGAACAAGACTCTGTCTCTAAAAAAAAATAATAACAATAATTAAAAAAAGATCTGTGTACCATATAATATTTTCACTAGCACACAAGAACACACAACAATAATGAGTGCCACTCAGCAAGACCTTGCCACACGATGGCACAAACACAGTTGTGAGACACTGATATGAAGGTTATGAAACCTTACTGAGTTGTTTGTATAGTGCTGGTGATGTAAGTGTGTTGTGGCAGGTTCACATTACACATGTATGATGATAGCGCTGATGGTCATTCCAGAAAAAGAGTTCCAAAATTATTTTGAAGGGTTGGACTAGGCCCTGGTGTCTGTGCAACGCTTCCCATGGGGAGTACTTTGAAGGTGACCATACTGATATTTAGCAGTGAGTATGTAGTACTTTTTTTTTTTTGGATGAGTTCACAAACCGTGGATGACAGAGGGCAACAAAGTGAGACTCTGTCTCAAAAAAAAAAAAAAATTACTATTTTGGGTACATATATATTTATGGGATACATGTGATATTTTGATGTAAGCATACAATATGTAATGATAATATTAGGGTAAATGGGATATCTATTACCTCAAGCATTTATCATTTCTTTGTGGTAGTAACATTCCAATTCTGCTATTTTAATTATTTTGAAATATACAATAAGTTATTGTTTTAACTATTAACTATAGTTGCCCTATTGTGCTACTGAACATTAGATTTTATTTCATCTAACTATTTTTCTACCCATTAACAATCCCTTCTTTACTCCCACCCCTCTCCCCACTATCCTTCTCAGCCTCTGATAACCATCATTCTACTATCTCCATGAGTTCCATTTTTTTTAGCTCCCACATATGAGTGAAAGCATGCAATATTTATCTTTCCGTGCCTGGCTTATTTCAGTTAACTCAATGTTTTCTAGTTCTATCCATTTGCAAATGAGAGGATTTCATTGTTTTTTTTAATGGCTGAATAATATTCCATTATGTATAAATACCACATTTTTTAGTCTATTCATCTGTCAACTATTTCTTAAAACCATTTGGTCAAAGCTAACTAGTAGTATTCCATTACTAATGTTTGTAGTATGTCTAACAAAATTTAACTCTTTTCTTCTAGATAATTTATCCTCAACATTCCAAACTTACTGACAAAGAAGTGAGTAAAAATATTACTGTTATACTCTATTGTTATATTTCTGTTTGTTTTTTATTGGTTATGTGTATGTGTGTCAGCATATATAGCTTTTGTTTTCTTTTTCAGAAAACCAATATTTGCTATTTGTCTTTTCCAGATTCAAATTCAGGTAAATATTTTCATGTGGTGTTTGTGTTGAATTTTGTACTAAAATTACCGGTCATACTCTTATTATGTGAAAATTGATTGACATTGTATATTAGAATGAAAACTCAATTTCTCAATCTGCCAAACACATCAGTGAGTTTGATTCCCAGTTTAATGATGCCTAGTAATGGCATTATTGGTTTTAGTTGGTTCAGTTCTTAAAATAGCTGTTACAGTGTGATGAAGAGCAATAAACTATTGAAATAGTAAAGAGATTGAATATAAGTGACATTGGGATATGTTTGGGAACTATGTATTATGTAACTTAACCTTCTGTTCAGAATGTGGAGCTTGCTAGGAATTCTGTAAAAGCAGTGAACTTAAAAAAATAGGGTAAATCTGATTAGGAAGCATGGCTATCAATTATTTTGTGGTAGTTCATATGATTTAGTATATGTAAGGACTGGGAATAGTGCTTGGTGTGTAGAAAAACCTTGTGAGTATTCACTTGTTGTTAAGCATGGTTTTCCTGGTCTCTTTCAAATACTCCCTTTGTGTGGTCCTAATGGTTGACATATCTTGGGTTACCTCTGTGTTTCACTTTCAAAACAGCTTCTTGGCTTATAGTGACCAGAGCATTCAGCTTGTTGGGCCACACGTAGTTACAACCCTATAAAACAGAGACACTGCGGTTTTTTTTTTTTTCTTTTTGTAGTTACTTCTAATATCCTGTTAATTTAGTTTGATTAGTGTGATTTGGGAAATTTGATATTAATTTTCTTTCCTTTTTTTCTTTTTTTTTTTTTTTAGCATTTTCTGCTTTCTTTATAAATGGTTCTAGAGTTTTTCCTTTGTATTTGGAACTCAGCTTAGGTGAAACCTAAGTTCACATGAGTTCACAAACCGTGGATGACAGTTTGGTGTTTGTTTTGATGTGGAATTATTAGGATCTTTTAGTATTTGTTTGTTTATTAGTGAAACAATGATAAAGAGGTTTTATAGGATCTATCCTCATTTCAGCTAACATTTTCTGATAAAATCTGCACATACAGTTCTGAATATTATGTATTGGATTGGATATCTAGGACTCTGGGTAAGCTGAGTTGTAATGGAACTGACTTTCTATGATTGAAGTCCTAGTAAATTAATACTATATGCTCATCTTTTCCTGATCATAGCTGGTTATTGTGGCACTTTATTTCTCACTTTTGCTTCTACATGAAGAAAATTAGAATATTTTCTAATGAAAATATTAGAAAATATTAGAACATGAATAAAATTAGAATATCCTAACCCCAAATGTACCACTTTGGCACAAGGATTATTTTGAGCTGAAGGCAACTGGAAAGCAGCAGATGCAAAAAGAGCTCTTCATCCTCCCCATGTATGTCCCACAGCAGGACATAAATATCCCTCTGTGAAGGTGTCCTTTCTCCCCTTTCCTGTACCAGGAAGAAGAGAGTGATTCTGAGTCACTAGAGACTTTATCACTGGAGATAGTACTAGCTTCAGTCCGCATGAATAAACCTTACTAACAAAATAGCCCTTATCTTTCATTAGTTTCTACCACATATATTTACCTTCCCATAGAGGAGCCCAAACCCATTTTCCTTTATGTAGTCACTTCTCTGTGGTTTATCGCCCTTGTTAAAATAGTGTGTAAAGCACCCAGGTCTAATCATCTCTTTGGGTTTTTACTTTATTTCCATGAAGACTTCATGTGCATGTGAAATAAATTTTTCTTTTGTTAATCTGCTTTTTGTCAGTTTAATTCACAGGCCTCAGTTTCTAAACCTAAGAGGATAGAGGGAAGGTCTCTACCACCCAAACATCAAGGCTAAGAAACTAATTCCATGGTATTTAGATGACCTTTTTAATGTCTAGTTTTATAGTTAATGTCTGCATGTACAATTTTCTTTTTGGAAGCTAAAATCAAGAAATTCTTGTAAACCAGATTTTTTTTTTAGTATTTTAGCCATATAAATGACTTGCAGAATTTTTTAAAATTTATTATTTTTTTTATTAAATCATAGCTGCGTACATTAGTGCAATCAAGGGGTACAATGTGCTGGTTTCATGTACAATCTGAAATGTTTTCATCAAAGTGTTTAACATACCCTTTATGTCATTTTCTTAGTTATTGTATAAAGACATTTGTATTCTGCATTTAGTAAGTTTCGCCTGTACCCTTCTAAGATGCACCATAGGTGTGGCCCCACCAATTACTCTCCCTCCACTCCAACCTCTGCCCTCCCCTCCCTTCCCATATTCTTGTGCTATAGTTGGATTATAGCCTTCATATGAGACCTTTAAATTAGCTTCATAGTAGGGCTGAGTACATTGGATACTTTTTCTTCCATTCTTGTGATACTTTGCTAAGAAGAATATGTTCCAGCTCCATCCATGTAAACATGAAAGAGGTAAAGTCTCCATCTTTCTTTAAGGCTGCAT
>CAUYON010127380.1:0-50077 GCA_963573935.1 Arctocebus calabarensis | reverse complement strand
GCCTCAAGCTGTCACCCTGGGTAGAGTGCTGTGGCATCACAGCTCACAGCAACCTCCAATTCCTGGGCTCAAGCGAGTCTCTTGCCTCCGCCTCCCAAGTAGCTGGGACTACAGGCGCCCACCACAACGCCCGGCCATTTTTTTGGTCGCAGCCGTCATTGTTGTTTGGCGGGCCGGGGGGCTGGATTCGAACCCGCCAGCTCAGGTGTACGTGGCTGGCGCCTTAGCCCGTTGAGCCACAGGCGCTGAGCTGGAATAGATCAGTTTTGTGGGGAAAATGTCTCTAACAAATTAAGAATGCTCAGAACCATCTAGTTAAAGATGATATTTAATTTTATTTTTCAGAGCACAAATTTTTAGGCCCTCCAACCCAACAGTTTATGCAAAGTACTAATTAAAATGTGTTGTCTATGTATTAAAGGAGTTTCTTACACAATGTTAGAACCCAGAGCATTCAGCAAACACCGGCTGAATGTTTACTATGTAATGTATTGACGACATGATACAGGAGGATGATCAGCTAAAAAATTAATTTGTCCTTTTTTTGTTTGCTATGCGTCCTGTTGCTGTACGTCCATCTAAAAGGAAGGGACCACAACTCTGTGTTCCTAAATTCAGGTCCTTCTCACTTACAGAAAGATAGGTTCAGATATTGTGGTTTTAAGGACAGGCCCTCTGGGCTATCATAGACTCCCACGAGCCTTATTTTTGAAAGAAGGGGCAGAATGAGCACTTCTGTATTAAGGAGTTTGAAAGTGGGAAAACGGGCATCGTTCCACTGAATAATACAGGACTGTGAACAAGGACAAGGTTTGTATATGCTGCAGTCACTTGGAGGTAGGGCCTTCGAGGTGTCAGGCCCATAGAGTGTACAGGAAGGAATGCCAGGACCCCCAGTCAAGGGCGCCTGCCCAGATGCTGTCATGTGGAGTCTCTGCAGAACCTGAGCAAGGACCTGCATCTGGAAACATGGATTGGCAAAGTTGGGTTCACACATGGTCCTGGCACCTGACCCTAATCACGTCACCACAGGAAGAAACCATAGTGCAGCCCCAGCCAGGGATTTGCCCCACTCAAAAATGAGGAAGTTACAGGAAAATGTTTTAGGATACCACAAGCCCATGGAACGACTGTACAAAACAAGATCAGACACCTCTGAAAACTATTAACATTACAATTCTCACCAATTTGGAATCGTGAGGGCTAAAACTAGTTTTAATAAAATCCATCTCAAAAATATAAAATTCATTCCCTGAATATTACAAAAATTTGGCATCTATTCCATATGTGTAAGAAACTTTATTAACAAATAATTTGTGTCACTTAATTCACTTTGAATGTAATGCAATTATATTTTCAGTCATAATTTAATCCAGATGTTCTGTGACAATACAAGGAGAAAAATGGATGTTTGGTGGATATCATCAAAGAGTCTTCTCCACATAAATCCCCATCTCTCATAAATCAGAAAAGGATTTCTTTGGATCTTGCTAAAGACATCTAAAAGGTACTTAGTTTAAATTTGAACACTTTCTCTCATTCACAAGCTCATTTATTTATTCTTTCAACAAAGACATGTATTAAATTCCCACTGCCTGCCAGGTATGTCTGTGTCTGATTCTTCTTAAATACCAGGCTCTGCAAGTGCCAGTGGGGATACAACACAGAGAAAGAGAGGAAGAAAAGTTGCTGTCCTCACAGAGTTTTTAGCCCAGAAAAATGCCAGAGTTTTCAACAAAAAAACTAAGAAAACTCATCAAAAAATAGAAATAAATTTTGCTAAGTGCCATCCATAATGAAAGAACTACATGTTCTAACACAGTGAACAACAGAATGTAATCTAGTCCAGTGGTTCTCAACCTTCCTAATGCTGCAAACCTTTAAGACAGTTAAAAGGGGTCGCGACCCACAGGTTGAGAACTGCTGATCTAGTCCAAGATAGCACCTAAAGGAAGTGATAAACTGAGATCAAAGGATAGGAAGAGTTAGGTGCCCGTTGCATATGTTATAATGTCTCATTATCTTTTTACTCAGTGTGAGTTGCAATATGATAAAATTCCTCAAGTCCAGATAAGCACCCAAATCTAGAATGCATTTGAACTAGAGAACTGTTGGCTCAGAGAGGGTGTCTGGGCATGGGAGGTGCTTCCTCACCCAGAGGCCAAGCCTCCGGGTATCCGCTCTGCTCCTACACCACCTCCCTCAGGGAAGACCCTGCACTTGAGCTGTGACTCCCATCCTCTCTGGCCATCTCAGTTTCACTTATGGCCTTTTCCCATCTCTCCCCTCTATAATACCTCTTCGCTACTTGATCATTCCCTTTGGTGGTAAACATGTCTTGATATCGTATCCATGTTTTTTCAAAAAACAAAAAAAATAATAAAACTGAACAACCTTCTTTGCCCATACAATACACACACATACACAAAAAAAACCCCACAGGCACACACGCACCCAGCTCCCACCTCATTTCTCTACCGCCCTTTCACAGTGGAACTCCTTGGAAAAGTCCAATATACTTGCCATCCCACTTCCTCCAATCAGGCCTTCCTCCCCAGTGCTGTACAGACAAGGCTCTTCCTAAGATCAGCAATTACTCCTTTTTTCCAAAGCCAACTCGCAGTTCTCAGTCCTCATATTTGATGTGATTGTCTGTACCCTTCCTGAAACACTGTCTGCTCGGGTTCACACCTGCCCCCGGTTAGGCACCCCTCCATCCTATCCTGGGCCTGCCTCCTCTAAAAATCCAGGAACGTTGGCCTATCCCCAGGGCTCAACTCCATTCAATCCTTACTTTCTAAAGATCTCAGGCACTTCCACGGGTGCAGTAAAATCCACATGCTAGTGACTCAAATTTCTATCTCAGGCTTAGTCTTCTCCCATAAGCTCCCAATTTCTAAAGCCTCCGGCCTACCTAACAGCACTTGTGTAAAGTGTGTGGCCAAAACAAAACCCTTGATCTGCATTACCCCACAGATCTACCCCATTTCAACCAAAAACCTACATAGTCCTGATCTTAACCTTGCAGCACCTTTTATATTTCCATAGTGTTTATCACCTTTAAACATATGCACTGTATGATTTCTTCTATTTAACTCATTATCTGTTGTCTATGTCCAGGGAAATATAATTCCCACAAGGACAAAGATGTTTCTTTTGTTTGCTGTTATATCCTAAGTGTCTTGAACATTGTCTTATATAGTAGGCACTCTCAAATATATATCAAGTAGATAAATTAGTGAGAAATAAGAGGCTTGCCTAAGACAGAATGCATGGCGTTATGTAAGAGTATATCCAGAAATTTCTTCATCACAAAGATGTAAAGCAACACAAATTAGGACTATGATTTAGACCCTAGAGCAGTGGTTCTCAACCTTCCTAATTGCCCCGTTGTTACAAATGGAACAAAGGGGTCGGGACCCACAGGTTGAGAACCATTGCCCTAGAGAAAGGCATAACTACAGGAAAAATGTGAGAGTACTTGAAAGCCACCCACCTGCTAACCAGGAAAAACCACGTTGCTTTTATAGGAATAACAAATAAAATCCCATTTGGTTAAGCCTCTGAAATTTTGGAGTTTATTTGTTATAGAAACTTTCTTAATACACATTTTAATGTGAAATTTCTCCACATGAAATGGATTCATGTGCTTTGGGGGAATTTACATTCTTCATTCAACAAACATGCCGAGTTCTTGCTGTGGGCCAAAAACTCTGATAGGCATAGAGGGTTCAAAGATGAGTAATAGGAAATCACTTCCCTCTAGGAAACCCAAAATGTACAATATCGCCTTGTAAATTATATTTTAGAGAAAAAGGAACAGGGGCTTTTTGAGCCCAGAAGAGAGACTAAGTTCTTACTGGCAGAGAAGAGAGGGATCAGAACACAGGAGGTAACATTTGGACTTAACTTTTGAATTATGAATATGATGAAGAATGAAAAAAGAAAATATATCATTTTTGTAAAATGTTACTCGACAAATTTTATTCCAAATAATTTGGCCTTTTCACTCTGCACAATTGCTCCCAGAGTTTCATTAAATACAATTCATATTCACTTCAGAGGTGAAATTGAACTTCAGGATAGATATATCACTCAAATAAGCTGGAATCTAATATTTTTCTACTTGCTGGCAGAGTGATAACATGAGATGATAAGCAAGATATCCACATAGTTAATTTACTTCAAAAGAGGAATGAATAAAAGCCTTTTTTACTCATCTAAGAAAACAGTGGTATTTCACAATATTTCCCACGGGCTAAGTGATAAACTACACTGTTTGGGTGGGAGGGTCTCAGAATAGTTGTAGTCTAGGAGCCAGAAAACTCTTGCCCATCTTCCAAATGATGGCATTTGTTTTACTGAAATTGACAAAAGTCTTCTTGATGAATCATGTATCCTTTCTTTTTTTCTTTTTTTTTTTTTTTTGAGATGGAGTGTTACTCTGTCGCCCTCAGTTAAGCCCACCCAACTTGTCAAGTGATTCTCTTGCCTCAGCCTCCCAAGTAGCTGGGACTACCAGCGTACAGCACTGACTATTTTTGTTGTTGTTGTTGTTGTTATAGTTGTCATTGTTGTTTAGCAGGCCCAGACTGGGTTTGAACCCGCTAGCCCTAGTGTATGTGGCCAGCACCCTAACCACTGACCTACAGGTACCAAGCTTATGTATGCTTTCAAGAACTAGGTAATCTTAACATTTGTTAACTTCTTATACTTAAAGACTGATTAAGGTTCAGCAAGGACAAATACTGAGCAAAATATGAAAGAAAAGGTTCTGCAAACACACGTGGGATATTATCTGGAAGTTGTCCAGCAAACAGCCCATGGAGTGGTGTATGTAGCAAAAATCAAATCTATCTCATTTTATCAGCCACTGGTTTGCAACCCCTTTGAGGGTCTCCTGCCTATCAGATCTTTACATTATGATTCATAACAGTAGCAAAACTAGTCACGAAGTAGCAAGAAACATAATTTTGCGGTTGGGGGTCACCACAACCTGAGGAACTGTTTTAAAGGGTCACAGCATTAGGAAGGTTGAGAACCACAGGTTAGTCCCTTTGACAATATGTCTTACCTAGTTCTTCTTTCTACAGAAAAGAAGAATATGTGAGGGCCTGGCATGGTGGCTCACGCCTGGAATCCTAGCACTCTGGGAGACTGAGGCAGGTGACTGCTTGAACTAAGAAGTTCAAGACCAGCCTGAGCAAGAGTGAGACCCTGTCTCTGCTAAAAATAGAAAATCCTGGCTCGGTGCCTGTAGCTCAAGCACCTACTCATCAGCCACGTACACCAAAGCTGGCAGCTTCGAATCCAGCCCAGCCCACCAAACAACAATGACAACTACAACCAAAAAATAGCCAGGTGTTATGGCAGGCACCTGTAGTCCCAGCTACTTGGGAGGCTGAGGCAAGAGAATTGCTTAAGTCCAAGAGCTGGAGGTTTCTGTGAGCTATGATGCCATGGCACTCTATCCAGGGTGACAGCTTGAGACTGTCTCAAAAAAAAAAAAAAAAGAGAGAGAGAGAGAAATATGTAGAATTTAAAGTGAGGGCTAGAGAAAATATAAGCATAATGATAATAATGAAATAAATCCCTTGCAGAGAATTTTTTCTTTCCTAAATATTTTTACATTTGCTATCTTATTTGGTCTTTATAATATTGCGGAAAAAATATGAGACATAATATGGACGTAAAAATCTTTCCTAAGTAAAAATTTAATTCTTTTTTTAAACTCCAACTCCCAATCACATTCCAGATTCTCAAATCCAGACAACATTCTCTCTTTCTTCTGCTGGTTTAAGCACTGGTTGGATGCTCTGAGGTCTGGCCCAGAGGCAAGTACAGAGGTAAGGCAGACCCCCTCGGTCACCAAGCTCATAGTTTAGAGGGGAGTGTCAGGGGAAACACGTGCAAAATGGCACATCGCGTCTCCTGTTGTCCAGGTGGGACTGGCCAGGTCTCCAGCCCGGCTCATCTCACCTACTAAATCTCTCTGGAACATTCTTCCCATCGCCATGGCCATCACCTGAGTTCAAGCCACTATTATCTTCCATATGTATGAATTGCAACTGCCTCCTAAATTCTCTTCCTGCCTCTGTTCTGGACCCTTCTGGGACCACACCCAATGTGTTCTGTTTGCAATGTATTCTGGGGTGACCTGGTAAAAATACAAACCTACTCATAGGTTTCTCCACTCAGACCAGTCCAGGAAATTTTCATGAGCCTCATGTTGAAGTGCCAAAGTCCTTGATTTGGACTAGCTCTTTATCCATGCCATCTCCCGCTGTCCCACCCTCTCTGATCTCTGATACTTTGCTCTTCCTTTACATCTTTAGATATTCCTTCCTCCTTTATGCCATCTAGTTTTTCCTTTATTCTTCATTTTACCAAGAATCTTCTGCCCCCACTTCATCTTCAGATGGCAGCTCAGGTATCACTTAGGCAAGGAAGCCTTCTTTGACCTCCCAAACACAATCAGGTCCTCCTGACATCCATCACAACTTACATCAACACATGCCTTGTGTGATTATCTAACATCTTTCTCCCAGTCCCACCCCTTCCCCACTGCACTGTAAGGTCACGGAGGACAAGGACAATGTCCTTCTTGCTTTCCTTTGTATCCCTATAACCCAGCACATTGCCTAGCCCGTCATAGGAAGTCAATAGATATGCATAGAATGAGCAAAAGGATGACTCAGTGAATGAATGAGGACTAAAGAAAGATCGCAAGGGAGAGAGCAGGAACATGGGCAATGAGCACTGAGAGGGAAGTCAGGGTGTGATCATCAGAAAAGGGTGGAGAGGAAGATCTAGGCCTTGTTAGATGTCTGAGAAACACATCAGGACTCTCCTTCCCTCTAAACAAGAGTTTGAGTCCCTGAAAAGGATAGACTAGAGGATCTTCCCACTGAGGAGCATCCATAGAATGTGACTCTGAACATGGGGATATGAAATCAAAGTTTACATGTCTAGTGCTAAGATTCCCAGTTCCTTTCTCTAAAATAGAGCCCAGAATTCTACCCACAGACATATCCTCTAGACCAGACATGAAAAAATTATTTTCTGGAGAATTTCACCAGCCCAAAAGAAAAGGCCTAAAGAATACTTACATCAGGAGTGCTTTAAAGAAAAAGGTCCTACCCAGTCATCCTGTGCCATGTCCTACAAATGACAATCCCAAACCATCCACTTAGATTTTCTACTCGAGGCTGATTCCCTCCTCTTGTATAGGAGACCTATTAGACATATGAGAAAAGTATTTAACATGAATGAAAGAAACCAAAATCTAGTTAATTCATTAAGAAAAGCAACTTGGGGGCAGTGCCTGTGGCTCAGTAGGTAGGGCTCTGGCCCCTTGTGCCAAGGGTGGCAAGTTCGAACCCGGCCCTGGCCAGCTGAAAAATGGCAGTGGCAATTGCAACAAAAACAACTGGGTGTTCTGGCAGGCGCCTGCAGACCCAGCTACTCGGGAGGCTAAGGCAAGAGAATCACTTAAGCCCAAGAGTGGGAGGTTGCTGTGACTTGTGATGCCATGGCACTCTACTGAGGGCGATAGAGTGAAACTCTGTCTCAAAAAAAAAAAAAAAGAAAGAAAGAAAGAAGGAAAAAGAGAAGCAACTTGGGGGAAAATAGACTCTTCAGGGAACAAAGAGAAGAGAACTAATGTTAATAAACTTTTAGAAAGAGGCTCGGTGCCCATAGCACAGTGGTTATGGCACCAGCCACATACCCTGGGGCTGGTGGTTCAAACCTGGCCTGGGCTTGCTAAGGAACAATGACAACCGCAACAACAACAAAAAAGTAGCCAGGCATTGTGGTGGACAACTGTAGTCCCAGCTACTTGGGAGGCTGAAGCAAGAGAATTGCTTAAGCCCAAGAGTTTGAGGTTGCTATGAGCTATGACACGACAGCACTCTACTGAGGGTGACATAGTGTGACTATCTCAAAAAACATAAAAAAAAAAATTTTAGAAAGAAAAGGAGATATCCTATCTATGAAACAAAAACAGAATAACATTAAAATAAAATAAAGAAAAAAGAAGAACCAAACTAAAACATATTAAAAATCCATAGTAGTGGACACTTTGGAAAACAACAGTGGGGAACTCTCCCAGAAAGGAGAGTAAAAAGGCAGATGAAAACCATGCGCAGAAAGACAGGAACTTTAAAGAGTCAGCCTAGGAGATCCATTAGCCAAAAATAATACAGCAGAGAAATGGAGTGGAGGAAATCCTTAAAGAAAACATCCAAAAAGTAGCCCAGGTTCTAAAGAACACGGTTGTCTAAATTTTCAAAGCCGAGTCCAAGTAGCTAGCACAAAGAATAAGAATAGATATGATCAGGAAATTTCAGAACATTCAGAGAAAAGAGAAAATCTTCCAAGTTTCTAGAGGGGAGGTAGGGAGTAAAACACAATTCGCATACAAAGTTTTGGGAATCAGAATGACTGTTAGTTTTTCAATGTTAACCTTGGAAAGCAGAAAACAAGGCGTTAAAAAGTCTAGGGAAAAAAATCCTTCTAGAATTCTACCCCCAGCCAAAAATTATCAATCAAGTATAAGAGTCTAAAAAACACTTTCTTCTTAAAGTCCTAAAGTAATTCTCAAAAATTTAGCTCCAAGTACTTTTCTAGAAGCTAGTCACCCCACCAAAGTGAGGGAGTCACCCAAGAACAAGGAAGACCTGGGCCATAGGAAAAAGAAGCTCCATATAGCAGGACGAAGAGTCAACTGGGAAAGGCAATCCCAGGGCAGAATGTCAGCTATAAATGGGCTAAAGGGGCAGCCAGTACAGGTTGCAGAAGGTCAAAACAAGCCAAAAGATCACAAAAGAGCATTTCTTCAAGACGTTGAGTTTGGCTAGTGGCTCGCGACTGTAATCCTAGCACTCTGAGAGGCCAAGGCTGGTGGGTTGCTTGAGATCAAGACCAGGCTGAGCAAGAGCAAGACCCCCTCTCTAAAAAAAAAAAAAAGCAAGTTCTATGGCGGGTGCCTGTACTTCCATCTACTCTGGAGGCTGAGGCAAGTGAATCACTTGAGCCCAGGAGTCTGAAGTTGATGTGAGCTATGACGCCACAGCACTCTACCAAGGGTGACAAAGAGAAACTCTGTCTCAAAGATGACATGAATTCATTTCCTGATGCACTTATGGGCCTGCAAATTATACTACCTTTTTGGAAGGAAGTATGGAGAATCCTAAAGAACTCAAATTAGACCTCCCGTTTGATCCTACAATCCCATTACTGGGCATCTTACCCAGAAGAAAAAATCCTTTTATCACAAGGACATTTACACTAGACTGTTTATTGCAGCTCAATTTACAATTGCCAAAATGTGGAAACAGCCTAAATGCCCACTGACCCAGGAATGGTTTAACAAGCTGTGGTACGTGTATGCCATACTATTCAGTCATTAAAAAGATGGAAACTTTACATCTTTTGTATTAACCTGGTTGGACGTGGAACACACTCTTCTTAGTAAAGCGTCACAAGAATGGAGAAGCAAGAATCCAATGTACTCAATTCTAACATGGAGGCAGTAGATGAGCTAATACAAGAGCAGGTAGGAGAATGAGGGGCCTGGGGAGAAGGGAAGGAGCGGGATGGGGGGACATGGTGTATGGCACACCTCTTGGGGGGTGGGACACAAGTATAAGAGGGACTTTATCTAACAAATGCATCAGTGTAACCTAATTTTTTGTAGCCTCAATGAATTTCAAACATTAAAAAAAAAAAATTGAGATCAGACTTGGAAAAATGTGGAAGAATTTGGGTTTGAATTGCTTATGAATATGTCAATATAAAACAAAGAAAATGCATGCATATGCACGTGTCTCACACACCCCAAAACCCCCCAATTATAAAACCCAGAAAAATAAAAAAAATTGGGAAGGAAAGTAAATACAGCAAGCCTCAACTGTGAATATTCATAATAATTCATAATAATATAATAGTATAATGCTTTACTCTCAGTTATATGGGAGAGAGGATGAAACAAAGGTGGGGAACATGGTACAAGAGATTATTCTATTATATATTATATTACATATTATTTATATATTATATTATATTATTATATATTGTTATTTCATAATCCTTATCTTCCTAGTGACAAGTCAGTAAGTCCTGCCTAAATCTAAAAAATCAAGAACTAGAAATATGAAGCTGCTATTTACAAATGCAGCGACTGTACCAAGTCAAACAGCCCCAAGTGCTTACAGTGGCTGCCTACAGAGAGAGGAAATGAAGGCACGGGGAGACTTCTGTTCTCAGAACTAGCCTGGCAAAACCTTAAGCTCTTAAACTGTGTGTCTGTGCAACTCTAATAAAAATAAAAACTGAATAAAAAAACTATTTTAATGTTAAAAAACCAACAGGTCGAGGGTGAAGGAGGGAGGTATGTGAGAAAGGAAGAGAGACCAATCTGTAAAGGATTCACAACTTTCAGATTTCAGTGACTGGGAAGACAGGCACATCCAAACAAAAAGCTAGATCTAAAGAGGATAACAATTTCAGCTTTAGAATTCGAGCATTTATGGCAACAAACAACTATGTGTTGACACAAAATCATGGAGAGTCAGCTTGGCTCCTGTGGCTCAACGGGCTAAGGCGCCAGCCACGTACACCTGAGCTGGCAGGTTCGAATCCAGCCCAGGCCCACCAAACAACAATGACAGCTGCAACCAAAAAATGGCTGGGCATTGTGGCAGGCACCTATAGTCCCAGACTCGCTTGAGCCCAGGAATTGGAGGTTGCTGTGAGCTGTGATGCCACAGCACTCTATCCAGAGTGACAGCTCAAGGCTCTGTCTCAAAAAAAAAAAAAAAATCATGGAGAGCCACTCTCTTTGTACTTGTAGAATGTTAAGGTTGGCAGGGATCCATCCAGATCATCGTGCTTCTGTTTCTTGAATTCCTTCTGGGGTGTCCTGCAGGGTGGGAAACCTGTGGCCGTCTACATCCTTCATGTCCTGTACAATTTGGATTCAGTCAACAGGCCGCTATTAAGGATCTGGAAGGCCACAGGTTCCCCACCCTGCAACACCTATGGTGGTGACTGAGTGTTCACCATATCCTGAGTTTCCCCAGTTTCTACCCTAACTTCTCTAATGGGTAAATGGGACTGGCTTCCTCAGAAGAAGTTAAACCTGCAGTTCTCCTGAGCTACCCCACAATTCTCCACTCTCACTTCCATTGCTTAAAGACACTGCAGATCAGCCCTAAGTATCCTCAGTGCCTTGCATGACCACAGAAACGCTGTCCTGCTTGCTCTCTGGACTCTCTTAATGGAAGCAGAGGACCCAATATTTTAGCAAAAGAATCTAAATATTTAAACATGACTAAAAGTGAAGGTATAGATAGAGAATGATGTCCATTCATTCCTGCTTAGTGACAAGAACTTGAGTAAGTGATGTCCTGAGCTTCCTTCCATTCTTCTTGAACAAGTGTTTCAGGGCTTTCAGGACTGAGATCATTATGTAAGGTACAACGTCAGGAAAGAAGCAGGCAGGAGAAGGTTACAGAAAGGGAAAAGAAGGGCTCTGCCTCCCACTCCAGCCAGCCATCCGCAGGCCCTTCTGAAGTCAGCACTTGTCTGGAGGCTTGACTCTAAATCTGCTTCTAAGGGATGAAGTTCAAATTAAAGCCAAGTACAGCAGTGTTGTTTCCAGAATAATTTGAATCCTCAAGCTGTGTTAAGTGCCTTTTTGCCTCTACATAGGAAAATGACTACATTTTGCAGGTTGTTTCTATTTGAAGGAAAATGGTTGAGGTGATTACGGAGGAGTTGCTCTTGTAGTCTGTGCAAAGTCCACTCGTGATTGTTATGTTAAAATTCCAAAAGTCTCTTTAATAGATAATTTATGTTCCTCTAAGACTGGCTTTTTTAAAGAATAATAAAAGCCTTCAAACTTACCAAAGGAAAGAAAAAAAAAAAAATGATACTCCATGTGAGATCTTAGAGCTAAGCCCTTGCCAGAGGCCTATCCATCTTACATGATCAAGAGAGATTTTCCAGTAGTTCTCTGTGGGTGGCTGAGAACTATAGAAAGAGTGATGAGACACAAACCCTTTTCCTGGACTTGATTTTCATCAGTGTCAAAAGCAAAAAATAGTAAGTTCTCAAGCCCTTTGATACAGTTGGAATATTTGTCCCCTCCAAATCTCATATCCAAATTTGATCCCCAGGGCAAGGAGGTGTTTGGGTCATGGCGGCTGATCCCTGGTGAATAGCTTGGTGCCCTCCCCAGGGTAATGAGTGAGTTGTTCTATTAGTTTACATGAGAGCTGGTTGTTTAAAATCTCCTGGCACCTCTCCCCTCCCCATCTTGCCAGGTGACACACCTGCTCCCCCTTCACCTTCTGCCATGATTATAAGCTTCCTAAGGTCACCAGAAGCAGATCCTGGTGCCAGGCTTCTTTCACAGCCTGCTGAACTGTGAGCCAAATAAACCTCTTTTCTTTATAAATTACCCATCCTCAGGTATTCCTTTATAGCAACACAAAAGGGACTGAGACAACCCCTTATTTAAACAATTCTAATTCTTCTGGTATCTATTTTCTTAAATTTAATTTTTATTTATTCATTCATGAAACATGGATTGAGAATCTTCTAAGTGACCAGGCCTGCTCTGAGTGCCAGGGATATAGCAGTGAACAAGATAGAAAGGATCCCTGGAGCGCACATCGTAGGGTGCGGAGACATATAACGAGATTTGTATTTATCTGTTTCTGCTATAAAGAAAATAAAAGAGTGATGTCCTCATCAGTGACTATTGGGAGTGCTGGCTGATTACACAGAGTGAACAGAAAAGCCAGTGGAGATATTAGAAATGAGAATCAAGTGTCAAAAGGAGAGAGAGAGAAATGAAGAAAGAAAGAAAAGATGGAGAGGCAGGAAGGAAGAAGGGAAGGAAGGAGGGAGGGAGGAAAGGAGGGAGAGAGAAATGGGAGGAAGAAAGGAAGGAGAAAGGAAAGAAGGGAGGGAGGGAGGGAGAGGGGAAGGAAGGAAGGAAGGAAGGAAGGAAGGAAGGAAGGAAGGAAGGAAGGAAGGAAGGAAGGAAGGAAGGAAGGAAAGAAAGAGAGGGAGGGATGGAGGGAGGGGAGAGCAGGCAGCCACATCAAGAGACTCAGGAAAGAATATTGCAGGCAGAGGAAAGCCCAAGTATAAAAGCCTACGAGAGTTGCTACATGAACATGATTACTCCACAAGAACGTTCTCAAGAAGATTTTAGTGTCTTTAATGACAGTGGCTGCCTTCCTGCATCTGATCACTCAAATGAGTGCTCACAGACTGGCTGATGGCTGATGGCACTTAGCTGATTGTCATCTCAGGCTAAGAAAGTTTCTTCCTCTACCTGGTGACAGACTGCATCCAATGACTGGCCACAGAAGTTTAAAAACCCAGCCCCCTGCCTTTCAAGGTGACCCAGGACCTGTGCACCCCATGGGCTGGGTAAGGTGTCCGTCATGATCGCATCACAGCCCCCTCCTTCGTTCTCCACCCTCAGGAGTTGGTTCTGAGGGCACTTCCCCATGTGCAGATCTTCACCTCAGAAGCTCTTTCCCTGGGGCATCCAGCTGAAAGTATAGGGTGGTCACTGCAGTCACTTACAAATAGGACCACATAACAGTAGGACCATCACCAAATTTAATCATTTTAAGAATACTAGTGTGTTTTTTAATCTCTGTTTGTGCTGAAAAATAACATGACATACTGTCCGGCCTGATCTTTGTGCTTCTAATTTTGCCACTCTGTAATCTGTCCTCTAACCACAAAGCTGATCACAGTGAGCCCCCTGCTAAAGCCCTTCAGTAGCTCTCCGTGGCCTTGAAGGCAATGTCCCCGCAAATTGGACCACAAGTCTCTCCTCAACCTGGCATCTGCCTTCCCATCTCGCCCATCTACCCATCTCACTGGACTCTGGGATTTCGGCTATGCTGTTTCACACATTCTTGCCTTAACTTTGAACCTGCAATGTTTATTTATTTGTTTGTTTGTTTATTTATTTATTTATTTGCGGGTTTTTGGCCAGGGCTGTGTTTGAACCCACCACCTCTGGCATATGGGGCCCGCGCCCTACTCCTTTGAGCCACAGGCGCCGCCCTGCAATTTTTAAAACTAAAATGATTTAAATTTAAAAAGGATGCTTATCACATACCTTTTAATTCTTTAATGTCACCTTTTCTGAAAGCTGTTCTTAACCCCCAGACCCAGAGCTCCTAATGCCCCTTTTGTATCTCTACTTGATAACTGTGTTGTTTTTCATTACTGTACCTATTACTATAAACAGCTGCCCATTTCCTTGGAGCCAGAGAATATGCCCTATTCAATATTGGCCCCCCTCCAGTGTCCTGTACTGTGCCAGCATTTTAGAGACATTCAAAAAGGCTGCTTCATCTTGATTTAGTAGGGAAAAAAGTATAAACACAAAACATATCTGGAAAATAGATACCTAATCTCTTATCAGAGATCTTGCAATTATAAATCCATCTTAGTTGATGATCTCCTTCCCTTGGGCTCTAAGAAAAGAGAGGCAGACGGACTACAGTGTTTGCGTTGTAAATGGAACTGCCATGCCCCAGTCCCTGAACCCCATGGACCTAGATTCTTATTTGTTTTTTTTTCTAATTTCTTTTTTTAATTAAATCATAGCTGTGTACATTAATGCAATTATGGGGTACAATGTGCTAGTTTTATATACAATTTGAAATACTTTCATAAAACTGGTTAACATAGCCTTCATCTCATTTTCTTAGTTATTGTGTTAAGCCATTTATATTCTAAACTTAGTAGATTTAACATATACCCTTTAAAAATGCACCATAGGTGAGGTCCCGCAAATTTACCCCCTCTCCACCCATTCTCCCCCCTTCTTTCCCCCTCCTCTTTCCTCTTCATCTTGGGCTGTAGTTAGGTTATGGCATTCATATGGAAGGGTGGGTGTTTATAGTTTGGTTTCATAGTAGGGCTGAGTACATTGCATACTTTTTTGTCCATTCTTGAGATACTTTGCTAAGAAGTATATGTTCCAGCTCCATCCATGTAAACATAAAAGACGTAAAGTCTCCATCTTTTTAAGGCAGCATAATATTCCATGGTGTACATATACCACAATTTATTAATCCATTCATGGGTCGATGGGCACTTGGGCTTCTTCCATGACTTAGCAATTATTAGTTGGGCTGCAATAAACATTCTGGTGCAAATATCTTTGCTATAAAGTGATTTTTGGTCTTCTGGATATATACCTAGTAGAGGAATTATAGGATCGAATGGTAGTTCTATTTTTAGATTTCTAAGTATTCTCCAGATATCTTTCCAAAAGGACCATATTAGTTTGCATTCCCACCAGCAATGTAATAGTGTTCCCTTCTCTCCGCATCCACACCAACCTCTCTGGTTTTGGGGTTTTGTGATGTGGGCTAATCTTACTGGAGTTAGATGATATCTCAAAGTGGTTTTGATTTGCATTTCTCTGATGATAAAGGATGATGAGGATTTTTTCATGTGTCTGTAGGCCGTGAGCCTGTCTTCTTTAGAGAAGTTTATCTTCAAGTCCCTTGCCCACTCTGGGATGGGCTCACTTGATCTTTTCTTGCTAATACGTTTGAGTTCCCTGTGGATTCTAGTTATTAAAACTTTGTCAGAGATATAACCTGCTATAAAAATACTAGAAGAAAGTGCAGGGAAAACACTTGAAGAAATTGGCTTGGGAGAATACTTTATGAGGAGGACCCCCCTGGGGCAACTGAAGCAACACTAAAAATCCATTACTGGGGTCTGATCAAACTAAAAAGTTTCTGCACAGCCAAGAACACAGTACATAAAGCAAGCAGCCAGCCCTCAGAATGGGAGAAGATATTTGCAGGTATATCTCTGACAAGGGACCTAGAATCTCAAGGACTGCCACAGACTACTCCATTTCCATAATCAGCCACTTCAGCTAAATCCTCTAAGTTAACAGATTCCTCTCCTTTGGACCTTTTCCTGAGTATTTAGTCATCCTTCCAGTCTACGTAACATGAGAGAAAAACACAATAAGCAAATTGGAATACTATGCTGAGTAAATTTGTTTGTATTCACAAGGGTCAAAACCACCAAATCCCTTCATGAATTGGAGAAAAACCTCTTGTTTGGGCAAGCAACAAAGAATAGACTATTTTTTCAGAAACTTTGCTGGGGGCCACTGCACTTAAACATTGGCCACTTCAAGAAAAATTTTTTAAAAATTGACCACTGATAACAGCAACAATGAGCTCAACAGGAATATGATAATGCCCTCCTGACAACTCTAACGTACAGAAGGGACAATGTTACAGCAGAAAATCAGTGGCCTTCAAGATAAAGCACTTGTGTGTCAATTCTCTTATCAGCACGTGGCCTTCAGCAAGGTACAGTAGAACCTTTCTATACTGACCACCTCCCTACACTGACCACCTCCTTCACTTGACCTAGTTTTCATAGATCAGACATACACCACATGTACTCGGTGTACAGTAGGCCTGGTTCCTCATGTTGACCACCTCCGTACGTTGATCAATTTGTTACCAGCACTTGGCAATCAACTTACAGAGGTTCTACCGTATTTAACTTCTCCTAGCTTGACTCTTCTCATCTTCTTTCTTTTCTCTAACTCATACTGTCCTTGTGAGAATTAAATATATAGGGTCACATGTAAGAAAGTATCCACTCTCATCTCTTGCACAATTAAAGCTTTAATAATTCTTATAGCAATAGGTGTTTTCACCAAAAGCAATTCCCTTATGTTGTAAAACCCAAGCACTACAGATTAAAAGAAATGGACTCATCAATTAATACCATCCCTCCACCTGCATGAATTTAAGATATGTTGATTTTTAATTTCTCATTGCAACCTTGCTTCTACATGATCAGAAAATCAGTTTATTTAAGAAACTATATCAAACTTCCAACCAAGGCTGTACCACATTTGATTTCCTTTTCCTAAATAAGCAGTTTGAAGAATGACTGCTAAAGAGTACAAAAGAAAATCAACCCCCCTGGACAGTAAGTAGCTTTATATACCTTTTTATCCCAGAAAATACCTAAGGAGTTTAAAACCTTTCTGCATGTCTTAAAAGCTCATTTTGATTTGACCACCTGCATGCTAAATTGTATACTAATGGAATTTTAAAGGGTTATGATAGTAAATCTCTCCAATCAACATATTATAAAACCAACACCACCAAAACTTTTGCCACTCCAGCACAGTATTGAAAGATGACAGCCCATACCTGATGGATGTAAATTATTGGGCTTATTTTTTTTTAATCAGGTTACTCGTTGTTTGTAAGGTTGGTAATACTTATACAATACTTGAATTAAGAAGAAAATAATCTACAAGCTTTTATGTCTTTTGATATGCAAAATGATAAATCTTATCCAGTAGACTAGAGGCTAGAACAAATCTTTATTTTTAAAAAAAGTATTAATTGGCCTTTAGTATAAGCCCTGCTTGATGCAAATTATACTACTTGTCAAGACTTTTGTTTAGTCACAAATAAAAGGCTTAGTGGGTAAAGGTTTGGCCTTTCACTACAGGTTTTCTGCCAAACTGTGACCTGAAGTGAATGAATTGATATTGAGTGGGACCTCCTGACTCTGTAATTTAATGCTGACAGTAATTAGCTAAGAAGGAGGTATTATAATGACAGCCCAGAGCATGGTGTTTATGTGATTTTACACAGTTGCAATAGATGGCACCTCCTTTTTCCATCTTTTTCATTTACTGCCTCTGAAAAAGGAGAAGGTACAAGTCATAAAAGATACTAGCTCCTTGACTCTTTGATAAATCTCTGGACAGTGCAGACCTTGGCTTTAATTGGCTGTCAGGCTTCAGCCATCTCACTCACCAGCTCACTCTGGAGTTAGCAACAGAGCAAAGACATTATAAATGGATGCCTATGTCTTGATTAATGCCTTCTTTTGTAAACAGACTTCTCCCGCATAGATCTGTGGCACCGCAGATGCCTGTTGTAATGAAGGTTCATCTTCCCATGGATAGCACCTCCAAGACATCCTGCTTTTCCATAGTTCTTCTCTTTTCTTTTTGAGTTTCAAATTCTCTTAGAATAAATGAGAAAGAGGTGTTCTAATAGCAGAATTCAGGATCTATTATTAGAAACTTCCTGTGTAAATAAAGGATCAGTCCTGAACATCTATTTCATAGAACAAAGGAAATCCTCTGTAGGATTCCAGATGGAAGCTTTTTGCTCTTGGCCCTAAAATAATTGCTTACATGGGAAGGTCCACGAGTAAGTGACCCCTCCATTACTCCAGCTTGGGATAATTTGCTTGACAGAACAAAGCTTTTGTATCAACTATTCTAATGTTAAGTGCCGGCAAGTAATCCCTGTATAACCAAATGCTGAGAACACATTAGGAGGCCTGTCCTTGTCCAACTGCTGCCAATCATTGTGTTACTTGAATGTCACTTGGCTACTACAGGAAAAAGATGGAATGAAATAGAGACGCAAGAAGACAGAGGCAGGTTGGGTGCCTTGGCTCATGCCCGTAATCCTAGCAGTCTAGGGGGCAGAGGCAGGAGGATAGCTTGAGCTCAGGAGTTCGAAACCAGCCTGAGCAAGAGTGACCCCATCTCTACTAAAAAATTGAAAAATTAGCCTGGAGTTGTGGAGCATGCTTGTAGTTCCAGCTACTCGAGAGGATGAGATAAGAGGATCGTTTGAAGTCAAGACTTTGAAGTTGCTAGGTTGCTGCTACCTAAGCTGATGCCACTGCCCTCTAGCTGGGCAGCAGAGTGAGACTCTGTCTCAAAAAAAAAAAAAAAAAAATACAAAAAAAAAGTATACTAATACATTTTACTTCATCCAAAGCTTAGTTCTGGAAAAAACTGTTGATATGACATTTTTGTTGTCATCTCAATTATTCCTAATGAATTGGAAGTAAATCTTCCCTTCAAATGTTTATTGACAATGTCATTTTTTCAGCCTTTTAAAAAATGTTTTGTTGACATAAATTAGATCTTCAGTTACTCTCTTCCAGATAGGAGAAAAATAAAACTCCTCAATAAAAACAACTTAATTAGTTTGCTTTCCTAGAAAATAAACAATTCTGCCTAAGTTTAGTAAATTATGTTAGTCCATTTCCAACAGTAAAATAATAAGAAAGTGAGAATTATGTGTAGGTAATTGGTTAGGAATTTCAATTAATTCTAGTTAAATTTTAGGGTTTTAGTCCATATACAGATTATGTTTACATAATTTAATTTGCATTTCCAAAACACTAATCCTCTCCGTGTTCAAATGAAATAGACAAATACACATCCCCAAAATTGAGGGATTATCTGGCCATTTGCCACTGTTCTCCTCCAATTACTGTGTGTTCCTACTTCATACCATCTTTCATCTTCCAAAGTCAAATTCTGCTGTAATAAAAAGGTTCCTAATGTAATCTGAGTAAAATTCATAGTCAGTTGAAAGAAGGGTTCATGATGATCCATCTACTCTCTTCTCTCTACACCTGAGATCTCAGACAGGAACCATTATCCCCACTGAGAGAACTGTTAAGAACTAGAAACTGGCAGGTAGAAAACACACTGGGAATCCTCCTTCCTTGGGAAAACAGGGATCAATAGGGGTAAGCGAAGGAGAATGTGGAGCAAAAGGAGCGTATTTTAGGACCTGGGAAGGCAAGAGCCCAGGCCTAGGTCCAGACCTCTTATGATAGCACGACTGCAGACCCTGCTTGACAAACAACAAAAAAGTTATAGCACCACTTACATGTGATTTGTGAACCAAGAATCAACCAGAAAGAAGCAGAACAAAGTGTTTAAAAGAAAAAAGATAATGCTTCTCTGGGAGAAATATTAGAATATGTCATTTTAAAGAATTGAATATTTGAGGGCGGCTCCTGTGGCTCAGCGAGTAGGGCGCCAGCCCCACATACCGAAGGTGGCGGGTTCAAGCCCGGCCTCGGCCGAACTGCAAAACAAAAAAATAGCCGGGCGCTGTGGCAGGTGCCTGTAGTCCCAGCTACTAGGGAGGCTGAGGCAAGAGAATCGCTTAAGCCCAAGAGCTGGAGGTTGCTGTGAGCAGTGTGTGATGCCACGGCACTCTACCCAGGGCGATAAAGTGAGACTCTGTCTCTACAAAAAAAAAAAAAAAAAAAAAAAAAATCATAGAAATCTAAGGACATTTCTGAATTTCATAAGTAAAAAAAGTTAGTTTAGCAATGAAAGTTAGAAAATGGCTTGGTCAGCTTTGATATTGATGGTTGAACTATGCTGAGCGACTCTTGAGTATTTCTTCAGCGTTTACAATTTTTGATATTGTTTTCTGTGTTTATCCTCTAGAAAGATGGAGTGCTGGCATACATTGGGAATTTTCGCCTGCTTGCAGAGCTTTCCAGCCCTTTTGTGAATCAGCGGTAGGTTATTGAGTTTATTAGTTATTTTATTTTAAAGTTTTAAAATATTTCATATCACAGTGTTACTGGGATACAGATGTTTTTGGTTACGTGGACTGCTCTTGTGCTGCTTGAGTTAGGGTTAGAAGTGTGCCCATCACTCAGATAGCATTCCTTGCACCCATTAGGTAGGCTTTTGCCCATCCTGCTTGATTTCCACTGAGTTTTACTTCTATCTGTGCACAGGTGTGGTCATCGGTTAGTTCCAATTTAACAGTGAGTACATGGGGTGTTTGTTTTTCTATTCTCCAGGTACATCACTTAGGATAATGGTCTCCAGTTCCATCCAGATTGTTTCAAAAGGGATTAATTCATCCTTCGTTATGGCTGAGTGATAGAGTACATACACCACATTTTGTTAATCCATTCATGAATTCACAGGCATGTGGGCTGAGTTCACATCTTTGCAATTGTGAATTGCAAAGGCACACAGGTGTCTTTTTCATAAAATGACTATCTTTCCTTTAGGTAAATAACCCAGTAGTAGGATTGCTAGATCCGAAGTTAGGTCTAATTTAGTTCTTTGGGGAATCTCCATACTGTTTCCATTGAGGTTGTATTAATTTGCAGTCCCACCAACAGCATATAAGCATTCCTTTCTCTCTGCATCCATCCCAGCAACTATTGTTTTTGGACTTTTTAATAAAAGCCATTCTAACTGGGGCAAAGTGATATCTCATTGTCATTTTAATTGATTACATATTTTCATATTTTGATTGACCATTTATCTTTTGTAAAGCTTCTGTTTATGTCTTTTGCTCATTTTTTAATGGGTTTGGGGTTTTTTTTTTTTTTTTTGCTGATTTGCTTGAATTCTTTATAGATTTTGGGTATTTGCTCTTTATCAGATGTATAACTTGTGAGTATTTCCCCCATTCCTGTAGGTGGTATAAATGTTCTATTGATTATTTCGTTAGCTGTGCAGAAGCCTTTTAATTTGTTTTTGTTTTTTTTTTTGTAGAGACAGAGTCTCACTTTGTTGCCCTGGGTAGAGTGCCGTGGCGTCACACAGCTCACAGCAACCTCCAACATCTGGGCTTAGGTGATTCTCTTGCCTCAGCCTCCCGAGTAGCTGGGACTACAGGCACCCGCCACAACGCCCGGTTATTTTTCTGTTTTGCAGTTCAGCCGAGGCCGGGCTTGAACCCGCCACCTTTGGTATATGGGGCCAGCGCCCTACTGGAAGAGCCACAGGCACCTCCCGAAGCCTTTTAATTTAATCAAGTCCCATTTATTTATTTTTGTTGTAGCTGTGATTGTCATTGGGATCTTCTTCATAAATTCTTTGTTTATTCTGATAATGAGAAGAGTTTTCCAACATTTTCTTCTAGCATTCTTGTGGTTTCATGTCTTCCATTTAAAAAGTCTTATATCCATCTCAAATTAATATTTATGAGTGGTGAGAGATATAGACAACTGTTTCTTTTCTTTCTTTCTTTCTTTTTTTTTTGAGACAGAGTTTCACTATGTACCCTCAGTAGAGTGCTGTGGCATCACAGCTCACAGCAACCTCAAACTCTTGGGCTTAAGCAATTCTTTTGCCTCAGCCTCTCAAGGAGCTGGGACTATAGGCACCCACCACAATGCCTGGCTGTTTTTTCTTGCAGTTGTCATTGTTGTTTAGCTGGCCCAGGCTGGGTTTGAACCTGTCAGCCTCAGTGTATGTGACTGGCACCGTAACCACTGTGCTACAGGAGGCGAGCCACAGATAACTGTTTCATTCTTCTGTGTGTGGCTATCCAATTTCCCCAGCACCATTTATCATTCATCGTTTTGAAGCTGTGGTGTTTAGTTTTAGTTTGGGGAAATTTTTCCCCCAAGATCCTAATGGTACTGTAGAAGAGATTTGGATCTGTGACATGCGTTGTCAGCGCCATCATTGAAGTGTGGGATGTGAGCCTTGGAAGAGTTAGCTTATCTAAGGCTTTCCAGCTAGGAAATGGTGGTGTTAGCTTTTGAACCCCACTCCTTTTGTAGAATGGAGAATTCTTAACAATCGGTGCCAGTGCTTTCTTTCACTCTCCATGATGTACACTACCAGAGGAGCTGTATTCACTATATCTTAGAGTTCTGTGAGGTTCTTCATGGAAAAGAATAAGCACGGCTCTGGCTCATCTTGGGTCTAGTTCGGAACACTAACTTCTGTCTCCAAATTCTGACATTAACTTTATCTCCATCTCTCATTTAAAACAAATCTTTAGTTTTGCAATTTTAAATTTCAAAAGGGTACTTTTATTTCACATACACACAACATACAAGTTCAGAGAGTTACGTTTGTCATCTTATCCTAGAGAAAGTATTACGTACCTCATTGCTGAATATCATTACAGACACCTCTCAAGTACTTTCCATGGGAAACTGTGCTGACACCAGTGTCTAGTCCACTTTTCAGAGCAATTTTGGAACTTGTTTTCTGGAGAGTTCCAAAAGAGCTGTCATTGTTTTACCCTTGAATGTCATAAAAATGTCTTCATTTCAATAGTTCCTTTATCTTCAGGTAAAGATAAAAGGGCACTGGGGGACATCAGGTGGGTAGGGAGAGTGTTCCAATATGATGATTTGTGTATTGGCTAAAAACTCCCTCACAGACAGAAGGGTGTGAACTGGTGCGTTGTCATGATGCAAGAGCCATGCATTGTTGGCCAAGATTTTCAGCTAAGATGTTCCTAACTATTTCTCCATCGATGTTTATTTGATCTGCTATGCTACTCACAGTCAAGCAATGATTTTGACTCACAGTGTGACAAAAATTTTTGGAGTGTGTTCATCAGTTCTGCTGGTTACTATCTGCCTTGATCTCTCTTCATGATTGATGCTATCTCTGTCCTTAAAAACGTGTTTAATCCTTGTGTACACTGCTGTTTTTTTCTGGTTTTATTCCCATATACTGGTACTAATATGTCCCTGATTTCATTTTCACTCTTGCCAAGTTTAACAAGAAATTTATGAATGTTGCTCTAATTCAGTCTTACAACAGCATGGAAAAACATGGATAGGGAACATGACTCAGACATTGCCATGTGTCAACACAAACACAGCTGTGAGACACTGGTATACCAAGGTTATGAAACCTTATGGAGTTGTTTGTACAGTGCTGCCAATAAGGGCATGGTGGCAAGTTTGTGTACTCGTCAGACTTCGTATGATTCCATTATATAAATCATAAAGAGTAGTCAAAAGCATAGAGACAAAAAATAGAAAAATGATTATCAAGGGTTTGAGGGGGGATTAGTGTTTAATGGTAATAGAGTTTCAATTGTGGAATCAGATAAACTCAAGTTGCAATTCAACTTTGCCACATAGTTGCTGTGACCTTGGACAAGTTACTTACTATCCCTGTACCACAGTTATTTTCTCTATAAAAAAGAGCGTATTTGGTATTACCTCCTCCTTTATACTCTCATCAGGCTTTTTTTTCTCAGGTAGCATATCAAGTTCAACGTGTGTAAAGCAACGCAGCGTATTTCACCTGTGTGCTCTCATTCAGCTTTCCACTCAGTCACTCTGCTTGACCCGTGGGAAACGCCTTTGGCTGGCTTCCCTCACCTGTGTTTGCTGCGTCATCGGCACCTGTATTTGCTGAATGTTCCCCACCTTTGCCACCTCTTCTCCATCTCTGCTGTCTGGGCCCTCCTTGGTCATCTCTTACCAGCTTCTGACTCTGTGCTGTTCAGTAGGGTAGTCACAAGCCACATAATGACTAGATTTAAATAACATAAAATGAAATAAAAGTAAAGAATTCAATCCCTCAGTCTGGCGCTCGGCATTTCCCACGCCTCCTGGCTCCTCGTGTCTCCTGGCTGCTGCCTTGAGCAACACACCAGTTGTAGAGCATCTTTGTGGTTATGCAAAGTTCTTTTGGGCGGTGCTGCTCTAGGCCAGGTTGGCAAACTGGGACTCGTGGGCCAGGCCCACTGTCTGACCTTGGACCATAGTCCCGATCGCCTGTCTGCTGTAACTGCTCTTGCCCTTTAGCAGCAGAATAGAGAGAATTTGAAGCCTTCAAGGGCTATTGCTTTAAGGTCCACTGTCTGGCTCTCTGTGGACAGAGTTTCTGGTGCCTGCTCTAGACCCTCTCTTGCCTCCTGCCCTGACCCCTGTGCATCTCTCTTCTGTAACATTCCCTTCCATGCCGAGGATCATAGGCCGCTCTGCGGGTGGAAGCTCTCGGCGGCTGTGCTGCGCGCAGGGTACAATACGGGCTCTGTAATGTGGCACAGTAAGCCCTGCACACAGCGTCTCAGCTCCTCCTGCCGTGTTTCCTCAGACTCTCCTCTCATACCAGGTGGTCCACGTGCTGGCAGGGCTTCCGTCATCTCACTCTTTATACAAGATTCAACTCGGGGACCCCTGCCATCATTCAAATCCACCTCTTTCCAGGCTGGGTCGGCTGCCCCTTTCCTGTGCTTTCATAAGAGCAACATAGGTTTATGTTACTTGTACCTTTGATACATTTTATTACAGAGTTCTCTCTTTTCTGTTTCCTGATTACATTTCATTAGTTCAGGGGCCGAGTTTTGTTAAATGATGCTGCCTGCAGCCTCTATGCTGTCCTTTACGTAGTAGCCATTGTGTTGCTTTGTGAATGAAAGAACTTCCAAGAGTAATGAGTTTAAGTTTTAGCAAATTCTGTCTCTTGAATATGATTCTAAGATTTTTGAGTCAAGAACAAGCTACCTTTGACACAGGAACCTCTTGTTTGTTTTTGTTTGAAACTCTTTTTAAGAAATCATAAAATTAGAGATAGTTTTATTCTTTAATTTTAAAGTGAAAAGTTATATATTTATTAAAAGCTTGGAATCCTTTCTAAGTTAAGGGACAGCAAGGAGATTATATGCTCTATTTTAGAGCTTTGTATGATTTAAGAAGGCACATAGGCTATACATGGTGGTATATGAAGTAAAAGAGGATTGAAATAAAGTTTCACCACCTGGCTTCAAGTAAATTTCTGCTGCCGAGTAATACCCACGTGCTAGATTTCTTTTGGAAAAAATAATTTAATGGCGGTAATTTCTTTCTATCATAAAGGTCTTAAATGTTATGAGGAGATACTTTAAATGAATTTTATTAAAAGGGAATACCTTATAAAAACTTTGCAGCTTTATATTTATTTATTTGTTTTTTAAAAAACTCTCTATTTATTCAGTGATCAATACCAATATATTAATTTCCTAATAGTTTATATAATGAAGCTTTATATTTATTAAATGCTTTTTTTTTTTTGGAATCCCATCTCCTGTCAGAAATAGCTTTTGTTATTTTTTTTTAAACAATTTTTTATGGAATCATAACCGTGTACATTAATGCATTTATGGGGTACAGTGTGCTGATTTTATATGCAATTTGGAGTGCTTACATCACACTGGTTAACATAGCCTTCACCGCACTCACTTGTTATGGTAAGACATTTATACTCTACTTTTAATAGATTTGACATGTACCCTTGCAATATGCAGCACAGGTGGGGTCTCACCTATTACCCTCCTTCTGTCTGGCCTCCCCTCTCCTCTCCCCTCCCCTTCTTTTTTCTCCTTCATCCTGTGCAATAGTTGTGTTTTATCTTTTGTATCAAAGTGAGGGTGATTATATATTGGTTTCATAATAGTACTGAGTACATTCTTTAAATACTTCTTTAGTACCTCCATTGCCCAGGGAGCTTCAGATGTCGTGTCTGCTTCCTATCTGCTTTTCAGAAAATAATACTAAAAAATATAAAATGATGAGTTAATAAACCATGACATTATGTGAAAAAGGACCCGCCCCCCCAAGGTGCTGGTAGTAATGGTATAAACGACGGTTCTCAAACTTGTTGGTCTCATAAATTACTGAGGAACCTGAATTTTTTTTCAGGTGGGTTGTATGTACTAATATTTATCATATTGGAAATTAAAATGTAGACACTTTAAAGAATTATTTAATTTAATACTAACAATATTGAATGTTAACAGTATTTTTACGCGTGTACATGAAAAATACATTGCCAAAAACAAACAAAAATCTCACTGGGAAGAGTTTCATTGTTTCACGTTTTCCCAAATCTCTTTACTGTCTGGGATGCGTGAATTCAGCTGGATCCTCAATTCTGCGTCTGCTTTCAATCTTTTTGTGATACATCATTTTGGCTGAAACATATGAAAAATATCCAGCTTCCCAGAACTAAAAATGTAGGAGGAAAAGGGAGGAGTATTTGGTAACCTTTTCAAATAATTGTGACTATTCACTAAAATATACCAAGATGTAGTTTCTTAAAGTGGACTTAAATGTGGACTCTGAAGGCAGATCAAGGTATGTTTCCTACTCTCCACATTCAAATCCATTGGTTTCCCTTGGGCTTTGAATATTTTACCCATGTATCATTTGGATTCATCACATCTTGGTCATTTGAAAAATACTGGTTCGCTGAATTGTGTAGGTTTTCTAAATATCAACACATTTATTAGATGACATAAAAAAAAAAAACCGTACCCACATTGGTTAAGATCACCTAAGATCTTGTCGCAAAAGTCCTTTTCTTTTGGGAGGCTTTCAAGCTCACTGTGGCAGATACAAATTTTCCAAAATTCTGATTTTCACTTGAAAGTTCAAATTTTGTTATTTGCAACAAGTACTATCAGTTGCTTTCTTTGTTCTTTTTTTTTTTGAGATAATAGCTGCCAAATGCTAGAGCCACCATATTTGTTTTTTAAGTAAAAATGGTGTTCCACAGAAAGTGCAGGTGGTTCAGCTTACAGTTCTAGCCGTCGTCCAAGGGTTTTTCCTCAAGACAGCTATTGTACTTTGTAGCAGAAGCGCTTTTTTGTTTACTCCCACTTTATCACACAGAATGTTAAAAAGGCACTTACTTTTAATTTAATAAAATCAGTGATTCTTACTGCTTCATCAAGGGCATTCCTAAATGAAACTGTTTTTTCCTTATTTCTGATTTTATTTCTGTTTATAACTGAAAGTGTGTGGCAGTGAAAAATGCAATGGCCGTTAATCCTATTTCTTGCAGTTGCCTTGATTTGTCCTGAGACCCCAGTGGTTTAATCCCCTGGTGCATTGCACCACCAGTGCAGACATCAGCACAGTGGAAAAGGCAAATAACGTTAAAAATTAAAGATAAGAAAGCAGGGACAAATTTAACATAAATGCTATAATAGACCCAGAGAAATGGGCCCATCAAAAGTGATAGGGAACCAGGAAAATGAGGAGGGAAGGTGATGAGTTTGGAGATGTTGGATAAGAGGACAGACTGTGTCTGAGTGGAAGTTTAGCAAGGCTGGAGTGAGGAATGTTGGAATGATTAGAAAAGAAGAAAAGGTGGTATCTAAAAGATAAAGGTGAATGTCTAGTTGTGGGAAGTGAGAGAAAAAGAGGAGCTGTAACAAGGGACTAATTTGGAAGTAGTTTTGGAGCTGATATAATATTGGGATGGAGAACAACTTTTTAAAAATTAAGTTCCTAAGGTGTAGGGCGCCGGCCCCATATATGCAGGTGGTGGGTTCAAACTTGGCCCCAGCCAGCCAAAAACTGCAAAAAAAATTAAGTTCCCATATTCCTAACTTTCTAGGGTTAATATTTCTTAAGTACAAGTGTTTACATGCCTGAAACAGGTACATTTGCAACCAAGATATAAGTCGGATCCGCTCACAGCCCAGTTGCTGTGTTGGAGTCTCAGAAATGGTCCAGCATCTAAATCCTTGCTGGAGTTTTTCCAAAGATGTCGACAAAGATCCAGTTTGTTACAACAGCACTTCTTAAAATTCTCTTCATTCCTCTCAAACTCACAATATCTCCTGGACCTCACAGCTTTCCCAGGGCTCTTTCAAACGTAGAACTGTCAACTCCCTACTCTTTTAAAACTTACTAAGTCAGTGCCATGCAGAGATAGATTCTTTGTCCTCAATCTTTTTTCTCACTTTTTACCCCCTTTCTTTCTCCACCTACAAATAGCCCTCTGTCCTCTAATTCAAATGTGAATTGGACCAGATAGTTTCTATTTTTGCATTATTTGTAGTAAGTACCACACTTCTACACAATTAACTCCCAGGAAGTTTAATAGAAAGTTCAAGTTCCTTTAGAAGGGCAGGGGAAAGAAGTGGTGCTTGAAGGACCAAAGGCAGAATTTTCTCCGTGGACTTTGGAGGAGGATTATAAACACACACAATTTGCTGCTTTCTCTTTGACACCTTAGTGGTAAACGAAGGGGGGTGAGAGAGTGTTCTCTCTCTTTTTTTCCTTCCCAAATGTGTGCCTGCTTCCTCCTCCCGTGTGCCTTTATTTGTTGGAATGAAAGAACGTCCTGATTCTTCAATCCTGAAGAAATGCATTCTAACAAAATAAGGGGCCTTCCTGCCACGAGAGCGGAAGATAAGGAGGACAGTTACATAAACACTATTTCATGTTGAATTATTATGAGTATTAATAGGGGTTCTTTCTTTTGAAAGAAACTGGCTTAAAGTCCAAGCACTGGTCACATGGGAAAATTGGCAGCAGTGAAACGCATGGGTTCCGAAGTAAAGCCAAAAGATAAGTTCTTTAAGTTTAGGCTTGTAGGTAATTAGATTTCCAGACAACCAAAATTTTGGCAAATGCATGAAGTGTTGCAGAACAGGAAAAGTAGCCTGGGCTTAATATAGTGCAGGACTTGTGGCCTGGAAGGGAAAAAGCTGGAAAGGTAGAGTTAGGGAAATCAGTTTGGTCCCTATAGTCATTTGAGTAAGAGACGCTGAAGACCAAAAATTAAAATGGCAGCAGTGGGAACAGGAGTAGGAAGGAGATTTTTTTTTTAGACAGAGTCTCACTGTGTCACCCTCAGTAGAGTGCTGGGGCCTCACAGCTCACTGCAACCTCCAACTCCTGGGCTTAAGCGATTCTCTTGCCTCAGTTTCCCAAGTAGCTGGGACCACAGGTGCCCACCACAAAGCATGGCCATTTCCTCATTGCAGTTGTCATTGTTGATTTCTTAGCTGGCCTGGGCTGGGTTCGAACCTGCCAGCCTTGGTGTATGTGGCTGATGCCCTATCCACTGAGCTATGGGCGCCACCCAGAGTAGGAAGGATATTATGAGGTAAAACACACAGAGCTTGGTTACAGACAGTAGGAATAGTTCAGGCTTCTGATTTGGATGCCTGAGTCAATGGTGATGCCATTGATTAAGATTGGGAGAATCACTACTCAGGAGGCTGAGGCAGGAGACTTGCCTAAGCCCCGGAGTTGGAGGTTGCTGTGAGCTGGGATGCCACAGCCCTCTACCCAGGTGACAAAGTGAGACTCTGTCTCTAAAAATAAAAAAATAAAAATAAAAAGATTGGGAGGATCAAATGGGAAACAGGTAGTTTCTTGTGGCAGTGATAGTGGGAAAGGGGAGTCTGGGCAAAGATTTGGGTATCGGTCATAGGCATGGTGGGTTGTGTACATAGTTGAGAATTTGTGGTTTGTCAGTGAAGATGCCCAGTGAGAAATGAGGAACTACAAGCAGAACCTAAGACAGCTCTTGAAACCAGAAGATTTGTGTCAGCTGTATATACAGGGTTTTGAGCCCCTAAGAATGAGTGAATGGCCTTGGTAGAACATTCAGAAAGAAGTGTTCCCTGGGAAGCACAAAGGGCAGTCAGAGGAACTGAAGACTGATTTTTTTTTTTACACCTATTATGTCATGAATTCATAAGGAATAGGTTCCAGAAGCTCAGGGGCCCTGCCATTGGCTATGACACAGCTTGCTATGCCTGTTAACACCACGAATTCACAGGGAACAGGTTCCGGCACCTTATGTATTTCAGCTGGCTCTCTTGGTTCTCCTGTGTGCTACCCTGTATGTCCATTATGCTGTGAATTCATAGGGAATCGGTTCTGGCAGCTCAGTCTCCTTTCCACTGTCCTCACACAGTGTACTTCCCTGCATGGAGCAGGCTGGCACTGCAGTTGAACCCAGGTGCCTTTCTCTTTGGTTCCCTTCATTTTCCTTCACATGGTTTTAGGAAGCTGTCTTGGCTCTTATAGTTCTTAATATGCTCAATACGAACATTAATCCTCTTGGCAAGAAGCTTGCCCCTAACTTGTTTGTTTACAATGCTAACAGCATGCTGGGTGACACTGTAGACTCTTCCAGTTTTGCCATGGTAACATTTGTGTGGCCTGCCTTTTTGAACAGTGATGTCTTGATGTCTACATCACCTTTCTTGTAGATGGATGTGTAAGTGGCCAATGGAACAACTCCATGTCTCCTAAAAAGCCCGAGGAGCATGTATCGGGTGCCTCGCCTCTTTCCCCAGGTGTTTGCCATTTTGGTGAATTACTAGAAGATGGCACCTCTTGCTAAAAGGCTGAAGACTGATTCTTAACACACAGTTAAGGAATCAAGAGGAAATAGTATTGTGGCAATCAAGGAAGGAAAGAGGGGGTGTAGTGGTTGACAGTATCATGTGCTATGCCGAGGTCAACCAGATGGAGGCTAGGATGAATCTGTCTCGGTGATGAGGCGGCCACTGGTGACCCGTTTCTTTTGCAGAGAGACCCAGTCATACTCTACTAGATTTTGGAGAGTATTAAGAATGTCTGTGAATATGTTGTTGACTCCTTTTTCAAAAGGTTTGGCAAGGAAAGGAAGTGGAGGAGGAGAGATTTTGGGATTAGGAAGCGTGGAACCTGTTGGTAAGAGAGGAGAAACAATTGATTTATAGATGGGAAATTGATATAGATGAGGAGCAAGGGAAAAGGGATAGTTTATTGAATAAACTCTCAGAAGGTGAATATTCTTTTTCTGAAAACAAAGGTTAAGGTACCTGAAAAGAGATTTTGAAATCTTTGGGTCAAAATGAAAGGAATTCATGGTTGATGGACCCCATGAATGACATGGATTTGAACTGCATGGATCTGCTTATACTTGGATTTTTTTCTCAATAAAAGTCACACCAACGGTGCCTGCCCCTCTGCTGGCCCCCTGCCACGTCTCCAACTCTGCTACCCTGAGACAGCAAGGCCAGCCCCTGCTCCTCCTGCTCGGTCAATGGGTGGACCATGAGCGTGACCTTTACGAAGACCCACTTCCACTTAATGGATAGTAAATATATTTTCTCTCCCTCGTGATTTTCTTAGTATTTTCTTTTCTCTAGCTTGCTTTAGTGTAAGAGTAATACATAATATGCATGTGTTAATCAGCTCTGTTATTAGTAAGGCTTCCAGGCAGCAGTAGGCTATTAGTAGTTATATTTGGGGGGAGTCAGACGTTACGTGCAGATTTTTTATTATGAGGAGAATTGGCTTCCCTAACCCATGTTGTTCAAGAGGCAACTGTATCTCAGTAATAGGAGAGACTAGTTCCTCTAATGGGATAGAGATGCAGAAATTAATGAAGAAGGGACAGGTTTGGAAGCGGTTATATGGAGTTAAGTAAAAGAAACATCAAACTGAAGTTTATATCTCTTAAAAACATATCTGTGCCATCTTAATATATAAAGATGAGGGTGAAAATATTTATTGAGCTCATAGTATGAGAGAGTTCTTACCCTATGTCATAACAGCTGCGTAGTACAAAGAGGTGCCTTAATATTCTCATTTATAGAGAGAAAACCGAGACATACTGGTCATGGAGCTGAAGACCACGAGCTGCTAAGTGGCAGGACGGGGCTGTGAACCAGGCAGCCTGGCTGTGTGGCACAGCACCTGCTCCTCCAGGCTTACCATGCTGCCTGATGAGGCCGTGGAGCCAGGCAGGACGGGTGAGGTGGGGGATGTGGCAAGAACGGAAGGTGCTGATGTGTGTTCTGGTATCGACTTTATGTTCAGATGAAGTAGGAAAGGAAGTGAGGCTGGCAGAGAGGGATTTGAGAATTTGGAGGTCGAAGAAGTTTACGTGGAATTGGGTGAAATGAAATACTTGTGATTAGAAGGGAATGGTTTATTTGAGGTATAGCATTCTTTGAGTAATGCCAAGGTCACCCTGTAGTCAAGGAAATGAATGGCTGCCAGAGAAGAAGGGAGGAGGTCTTGGGAGAAGAGACGGCTGGAGGACAGATCTGGACTAAAGTGTGTGGATGTTACTGCTTCTGTGATGTTTTTGCTGTTTGCAATATTACAGTGTGTTCCAAAAGTCTCTGTACGTAGGACAAATTAACAAACTTGCCTAATATCTGTTATCTTGGAATATGTTCCCCTGAGTGGGAGAGAAGACTTTGTGTGTGTGTATAGAAAGAGGTGCCCAACATTTGGAGAATATTTAATAAATATTATGTAAAATTTTGTAATGAATATTCTGTAACTTAAGGTCCATTTAGCTGCAATTTCCCATGTTTCCATTATATATGGTGACTTTTGAGGTACCCTGTATTTTATTTTATTTAATAAAATAATTTCTAAATAATTTCTTTAATTGTCTTGAATAATTTACCCTTCCCTTTTTCATCCTATTTGTAAATGATAATATATCTCTTGTATTATAAATTATCCCTATTTGATATTTTCATCTCTCAATGAAATATTTTGAAGCTTTTAAATTTCATTTTTAGTTTCTTAGCTTGAACAGTTTCAGCTTACCCATGACTAATTCAGGTGAAGTGAATATTAAGAGACATCGTACATGGATATGTTCTACTGCCTTTACCACTTAAACTTCGAAACAATGATGTAAAATTAGGAAAGGTAGTTTTTTTAAGGAGGTAAAAGTAGAATGGGGCAAATGCTCACTGAACTTTTAAAAAATAAACTTTCAATTGTAGAATAGATTTACATTTGTAGAGAAGTTGCAAGGATGATACAGAGGGTTCCATACACCTCACATGTTCCCACTGTTGTTGCATCTTACGTTAGCATGGTGCAGTCAGAATTAACAAACTGATATTGGTACGTTACTACCAACTGAAGTCCATACTTTATTCGGATTTCCTGAGTTGTTTCCCAATGTCCCATTACTGTCCCAGAATCCCATGATACTCCGTTAATTTATTTGTCACGTCTGCTCAGGCTTCTCTTGGTTGTGATGGTTTCTCAGATGTTCCTTTGACCTTGACAGTAATGAGGATTACTGATCAGTTATTTTGTAGAAGCAATGTCTCTTAATTTGGGTCCCTCTGATGCTTTTCTCATGATTATACTGGGATTTTGGAGTTCTAGGGAGGAAGACCACCGAGGTGTCGTTCTCATAACATTTCATTAGGACTGCGTGCTGTGACCGTGACATCACCTTTTGTGTTAATTGCGTTCAGCTGGCCAAGTTTGTGTGCAGGCTGCTCTGATGTCAAGCTAGCCTTTCCATCCAGGATGGCTTCGTTCCCATCACATTTCATTAGGACTGCATGCTGTGACCATGACATCACCATTGCTGTTAACCGCGTTCAGCTGGCCGAGTTTGTGTGTAGGCTGCTCTGATGTCAAGCTAGCCTTTCCATGCAGGACGGCTTCGTCATAAGTCATCCTCCCTTCCATACTGTGCTCTTTGGAAGGAAGTCACTGTGTGTGATAGTCTGCTGGGGCTGCCATAAAAAATGCCACAGAATGGGTGGTTTACACAGCAGGAATTTATTTTCTCACAGTTCTGGAAACTCCAGTCCCAGACCCAGGTGCCAGTAAGGTGGGGGCCTGTCTCCTCGTCTTGCAGAAGGTGCCTTCTCTCTGTTCTCATGCGACCATTCCTCTGCGTGTGCGTGGAAGGAGGGGGAGATAATTTTGTTGTCTTTTCCTCTTCAATTGATTCTGTTGAATTGGGGTCCACTTCCGTGATGTCATTTAACTGTGATTACCCCCGTAAAGGGCCTTCAAATACAGTCAGTCACACTGGGGCTTAGGGATTCAAAATAGGAATTTAGGGGGACCCAAGTCAGTCTGTAAGGATGTATCCAGCCCGCATTTGAGGAGGAGGGAGTCAGCTTGGTGCAATATCTATGTAAATTATTTGCAGTTACTCTGAGCAGGAGATTTATTTCTTCTCTTTTTATTCATTCATATCAGTATGAACTACTGGTTATTCAATACTATATTACTTATTTTGTTGCTCAAATTGTTTTTGACCCTGTGTTCTTCTGACATAAAAGACATCTTGGTTTCTGAGCACTTCCTTACTTTCCAGCAATACCTGATTGTCTAAGAGATTCATGTGGTATGTCCTCTATTCCTAGACCTAGAATCAGCCATTTCTCAAGGAGCCCTAGATTCCTTTCATCGTAAATGGTATTAGAAACCAAGATGTGGCCACTGGGTATGCTTGTTACTACAGAGGTATCCTTGTTTTATGGCCTCCCAGCTGATAGAACTTGGAAACATACCAATGTGGGTATACACACATTCCTATAATTGTTCAGCATCTGTACCATCGGGCGTTCCTACCATCATTGAATGAGCGTTCCTCTTGTGCTGTGCCACATTCTTTTCTTTTTTTTTAAGTCATTTGTATATAGATCTGAATACGTTTATGCCATTATGGGATTCAATGTGTTGATTATGTATACAAATTGGAGTGCTTACATCCTACTAATCAACATAGCCTTCACCTCATTTACCCAATTTCAGCATTAAGACATTTGTGTTCTACACCTGATAGATCTGATTGTACTTGCAATATGCTCCATAGGTGTGGTCCCCCACTAACCCTCCATCAACCCATCCCCCTCCTTTCCCCTGTCTCTCCCCTTCCCTCCTTCATCCTAGGCTATAGTTGTGTTTCATTTTTCATACCCAAGTGTGAGTGATTATAAATTGGTTTCATAGTATTACTGAGTACATTGGATACTTTACTAAGAAGAATATTTTCCAGCTCCATCCATGTAAACATAAAAGAGGTAAAGTCTCCATTTCTCTTGTGCCACATTCTTGCCATCAATTGTTAGTGTCAGTTTTTTGGATTTTAGCTATTTTAATAAGTGTGTGGTAGTATTCTTGTTTAAATTTGTATTTTCTAATGACAAACAACATTGAGCATCTTTTCATATGCCTATTTTCATCTGTCTGTATTTTCTGATAAGTTGTTTAACTCTTTTCCCATTTAATTGAATTGTTTTTGCTGAGTTTTGAGAATTCTATGTATATTTTATTATATTGTTTGTTGTACTTTATTATACATATAAGTAATATTTATACAAATATCATATTTGTATATTATACTTTATCATATATAAATATTTACACACAAAATATATGGTAAATATTTTCTCTCAGCATGTGGTTGTCTTTTCATTCTCTTAGCAGAGGAGCAAGTTTTTAATTTTAGTGAAGTCTGGCTTATTAATTTTTTTGACATGGATTGTGCTTTTGGTATTATATGTAAAATATATTATAAAATCCCAAATCATACAGATTTTTCCTGTTTTGTTCTGGAAGTTTTGTAGTTTTTTTTGTTTTACATTTAGGTCTATGACCCATTTGGAGTTAATTTTTGTCTAAGGAGTAAGTTCATTTTTCTGCATGTGGATATGCAGTTTTGCACAGTTTATTGAAAACACATTCTTCCTCCATCGAATTACTTTCATGTCCCTGTTAAAACCAGTTGAGTAATATATTTGTGTAGGTTTATTTTTATGCTGCCTGTCTCATTCCGGTGATCTGTTTATTCTTTTGGCAATGCCGTGCTCTTTCGTTGCTCACACTGTTAGTTCTTGACCATTAGGGCAGCTAGTTTTGACAGTTACGGCAGCTTTATGGTACGTCTTGAAGAGTCTTCCGACTTCGTTCTCTTTCAGCATTGTGTTAGCCATGGTAGGCACTTTACCTTTCCATGTAAATCTTTGCGGGACATTCAATGAGTTTAAAAGTAACAGAGCTACTTCTCAGAGATGCAGTGCAAATGTGATTTTCCTTAATTCTTTTTTCAGGTGGTTCTTTGAAGTTCTGAAATACCCTAAGTTTGCCACAGCCAACGTCGTCAATGGAATACTCATGATGGTGGTGTTCTTCCTCGTGCGCGTGGCCTCCATGCCGCCTCTGTACGGCTTCATGTATTCCGTGTACGGAACAGAGCCCTACCAAAGGCTTGGGTTATTAATCCAGTGTTCCTGGATCGTTTCCTGTGGTATCTTGGATGTGATGAATATCATGTGGATGATCAAAATTTCAAAAGGATGCATCAAAGTCATCTCTCTCTTCAGACAGGAGAAAGCCCGAAATAGCCTTCAGAATGGAAAACTTGACTAACGCTGTACTACTGATAAGCAAATTTCATCTCTACCTATCATCTTCTCTTCAGATAGGATGAACCCTTGGCATGTTTTTGTGCTTCTTCATTAATAATAATTGTTATTCAGGGTTTCAGCGTCTTGGTGTTTTTTTTTTGGTTTTTTTTTTTTTTTTTTTTTTACTTTTAGAAAAGAGAAACTAAAATTTAGTTTTCATTCTATGATTTCTGCTTTTCTTCTGCATTATTTATAAGCATGGGTAAAATCTTAAGGGTTTGAATAAAAAATTATAAATAATAGCGGTGAATCTTTCCAGCACTCTCTTAACCTGCATTGGTATTTTTCTCTGTATAGGAAGAGGACTGCGATAATTTGGTGCACTTGGTTTTATGTCACCAATTCTGCCGAAAGAATGGGAACTACTTTTAAATCTGTAAATAGCTCATGGTATTTGTCATCCAGCACTCTGTTCTTACTCTGGCTGTCGGTACCTCCATAGGGTTTAATTTCTAAATTGGTTGACATATTCTTAGGCTATTTAGAAAGTGGTATATTTTTCATTTTCAGTATGGAATCATCTACTCATGATGAAATATTTTACCACTTTGGGACTATTCCATTACTTTAGTTATGGAAACCACTTCCCTGCATTGTAAGATTTTTTTTCAGATGTCACTTTCTTATTCCTATTTTTAGCATTTTATCAAATTATTGCGTTTTTATGTTATAGCAAGGCTTAAGACCTCTTTAGGAGATGAATTTCTTCTAAAAATGCATGTTGCTAGATGACTATTTAGGACCTGTGGCCAATAGGAAGAATCATTAAGAAAAAAGCTTTAACACTGTTCCTATTTGCTTCCCTTGCATTTGTCTATCTTATTTCTATTTGTGAAATCTCTTGAGTTCAGAGCCCAACATCATCGGCACCAAAGTATTATGCAATATACGTTTACTGTGCACCTAAAGTTGGTCTTTTCTTGATGAGATCCCAACTAGTAAAAAAAAAAAAATCAGTATTTATATTTTACTCACATCCATCCCATCCTTGCCTAGTCAGCATTTTGAGTGCTTTGTATTTCTTTAAAGGACAGGAAGAAAATAAGATAATTTAATCCAAGTATTCTAATTATCAAAATTATTGTCTGGTTGTGGGAAGATGGATGACCGATGACTTGTGTGTGTATTTGCTTTTATTTTGGTTCTTGCATTCCAAACATCCACTTATATATTGGTCTATTATTGCTTTCTATTTTTTTCAAGTACTTGACGGTCATGATTGTTTTTACCTAAGGAAAACAAAGAAAGAAAATTCAACTGGTAGTGAATAATTGAACTTAATTGAACCCACATCAAAAGATCTAACCATTCAATCTTCTCAGTTTGAAGAATAATGTTTGACTCATTTTTGTAGTTGCTATGTTGATGAAGGAAGGCTAGCTGAATAAAATGAAGACTTTTTAATTTTTATTTTATTTATTTTATTTTATTTGGTTTTCCAATGCAGATAGAGCCCAATGAATTTTAGAACATGTCTAAAGAAGGGAATTGAAATCTTAGTCATTAACTAAATAATAAAATGGGATTGATTGGCTTATACTAAGTACTTTTTATTTACTTATTTATGTATTTTTTTTGAGACAGAGTCTTGCTCTGTTACCCCACGTAGAGTGCAGTGGTGTCATCATAGTTTACTGCAGCCTCAAACTCCTGGGCTCAAGTGATCCTCCTGCCTCAGCCTCCTGAGTAGCTGGGACTACAGGTGCAACACAATGCCCAGCTAATTTTTATATTTTTAGTAGAGACAGACAGGGGGGTGTCTTCCCTTTGCTCAGGCTGGTCCCAAACCCTGAGTACAAAGTGCTTAGGATTATAGGTGCGAGCCACAGCACCCAGCCTATTTTTGAAAGAATTAAAGTAATATAAAACATAGTTATTTGTTTTCAAAACAGTTAATATTGAATTGAGAATTTGTTGCTAAATTTAGTGCTATCCACATCATAGGCACTTAAATATATATTAGTTGTCTAGAGGGGGTGGGGAAGTCAGTGATTTTATCTTGTTCTTGCTATTTTGCAAGAGAAGTGGCTTTTTTAAAAAGGAAAACATTTATATTATAAAACTATTTTGGAAATTCATTGATTTAGAAAGAAATAAACCTCGAAATAAATATTTTTGACTCTGGTTATTTCTATAGTTTTGAACACAGATTTTGAACCGGCCCACGATACAAAGCTGTAATATCAGTAAGTCACCGTGTAGCAGTGTCTGTTTTTGTAGGTACTGAGTTACTGTTTCATGCTTCACACTTCACTCTTACTTTCGTTGGCATGATCTTTCATTGTATAGCTGCTCACTAAAGAAGCATATTTAAAATATTAAAGCTTCGAAGTTCGATTTGTTATTCCCTTAGTCTATAATCCCAATTTTATGCTAGCTGCATGACAGTTACTTCAACATCTAAATGAAGTATCCAAAAGACAGGTTCTATATATTTCCCCCTTACAACAGACATGAAGTGGAAATGCTAGCACAAACTGCCACCCTACTTTAAGTCTGTCCTTCGTAGGAGATACAATTTGTTCTGTGATCATATCCACCTACCTAAAATACAAATGAAGACGATATATCATTTATTAAATGATGATCTCATTTATTAAATGACAAACTTTTGCTAGACATTTTAGATATTAAGTATTTTGACTACATAGATTAAATGATTCTATTAGATATTCTCATATTTATCAACTCTATTATAAAGTATTTATAGACAATAAAAGTAAATTGGTATACATTTTTAAGCAATTCTATTTTTGTAGAAAAGATTAGCGACAGCCTGTAATTATAACGATGTTCTTTGAATGTGTAGTATTCTAGAAACTAGAAGTTCTTGCGAAACTTGAATGGAAATCAACTTATAGCATGCAAGATCATAGATCCTGCATGGAATTATTTGCAAAAATGTAGAAATTATGAGTTTTGGTTTGTAAAGTTTGCACTTTTTTTTTTTTTTTTTTTTTGAGACAGAGCCTCAAGCCGCCACCCTGGATAGAGTGCCGTGGCATCCACAGCTCACAGCAACCTCCAATTCCTGGGCTCAGGCGAGTCTCTTGCCTCCGCCTCCCAATGGCCCGCCACAACGCTCGGCCATTTTTTGGTTGCAGCCGTCATTGTTGTTTGGCGGCCCAGGCTGGATTCGAACCCGCCAGCTCAGGTGTACGTGGCTGGCGCCTTAGCCTGTTGAACCACAGGCGCCGAGCCAAGTTTGCACTCTTGTGTCTAAGATCTTTTAAAGGATTATTTGCATTTATTTAAACCTCAAAAGTGAGTATTTTATATGTATATAAAAATATATATGAGTTCAAAGAAATTAACTCCTGCTTAAATCATTTTAGTAACCTAGAGTAAGTTGACTTTAACATTTTCCCCCCAACTGTTTGGTTTATCTTACGGACTAACCCTACATTAAGAATAATAGCTGTGTTGTTATCATCCCTAACAGTATGGATGATCCAGTACTGCTTTTAAGGTCTAGTTTTAAAAAACTACCTAGTTTAGGTATTTGAATCAAATTATTTTCTACATTTTAATAATTGGACTCAAATTTTTGCTAAAGCGTCAATTTCTAGATTGTATATTTTCTCTGAGGCACACTGGGCACGTGGAGCGCAGTTCCTCACTGGTGCGGAGAGTCAGCTTTCCTGCCGATTGTACCTCTTGTCACCATGCATCGGAACAACCCAGAGCTGACAGGCCCCATTCAGAAACACTCTTACGCAGACACAGGGGAAAGTATTGTCACAATGTGCATGTTTCTTCTGTGTCATTTCTAAGCGCAATAAACCTCGTTCCAAAAGACGCTATTAAAATGAATAGTTGAACAAGTTCCTGAGCTGCTCTTGACCCCAAAATGTAAATATGCATTTGATTTGGCCTTATTTAAGTGGTTTTTATTCTATTAGATGAAATCCCAAAATGCTTCCTAAACATTTCTGTATTTGTATGTGTTTTGGGTTCCATAAGAAGGATTCTTGTATAGTTTTATCAGAAGAGTGTCACGGTATTTCTTAACAGGCAGGAGCCAGCAGAGAAGTGAGACCCTTTCTCTGTCTCACACACCTGCCTGGCCTTAAACACAGCTGGCTGATGACAAATGCACTGAAGCTCTGAAAGTGAGTTCTGATGCAAAGCACATGTGCGTGGGAATAACACAGAACTGGCAGGCCCCGGGGGAATCCCTTTCCCCCTTAGAGCTGTGATGTTCCTTCCTGGATCTAGAAATTTTCTCATCAATGTTTCCAGACTTTCCTTCTCTTCCTCCTATTACCCTAAAGACTTCATCAGCACCATCTTCCCTTATGCCAACACCTTTTTTTGAGAGCTTCTTATGTATTTAGAAGTTTCCTAAGCTCTTGTGGTAAATTTAAAAGTTTACAAATAGATTTTGTCATTGACAAAAGCCTTGTAGTAAGTTTCAGAAGAGCTCAAACAAACCATCATTTGTTAAGAGGTGACAGAAAGCCATTTAGTGTTTAGTAACACCTGTTTACAACTTGAGGCAAAGCTAATAATGTTATGGTTTATTAAGAGACATCTGTAATCTCTTAAACTGGTTTAGCAATCAGAGCTTTGTAATGGGTTTCAGCTAGGGATTTACAGTAGGCAGTGCATTAACTACATGGTGTCTTGGGACCTCATGACAGCAGTGAGGAGGAATTGAGGTAATTCTTGAATAGGAGAGGGAGTGTGGCTTGCTGCAGAATTATTGTCAGAGTCCTGTTCTTTTATAATAGGGAAGGCTTTTCTATGGTTACGTTTCTTTAAAAACAAGCCTAGTGGCAAATGGGATACTTGTTTTCCAAAGCACAACACCCAAGGACTTGAGCCTCACCCCTTCCTAGGGCAGGCTTCACACAGCCTCTGCTTGCTGTGATAATGTCATATCTTTATTGGAAGATATTTGTGATAGTGAAGAATTGAAGGCAGCTCCTAAAGATTCGTTCGTTTGCATTGAAAAATGTTTACATTAATTCTGAGCAGCAGTTTTTATATCAGGCCCTGTGTATAAAACCAAAAACAATGAGAAATATTGCTAAATCTCAAAGATTTATAAGTACAATACCTCTGGCTGAAAACTCGTTAAACATCCTCTGTATATTTTTTTCTTTATATCTTTCTGCAATTTTTTTCTGTAATTCAGTGTACATTAGAGGAGTTGTTTGCTAATTCTTGGTTAATGAAGCCTGTAAATAAAAATGTGCTATACATTTTCTGTTTCTTGCTTGGTTTGTTTCTGATATCTGTGTCTACTTTTTACTTAAGGAATCTGGTGTCAAATACTCTCACTAAATTGTAACATAGGAAAAGTTTGAGATTTTTTTTGGTGGTAATGATTTGTAATAACACTTAGGAGTTAGATTGTATTTGAAAAAGCTCCTTAAAACCTGCAGCACATGTCATAGCTATAGTGATATACATGGTTTTTCCTAAGAATATATACTATTTAATTATCATAAAGATTTTTTGAAGTCTTTCAAATGCACTTAACATTTTGAGAACATACCTTTCATTTTCATAAGGCTGAAGAACTTTGGTTTATAAAATTTTAAGACTAGTTGATTTATAGATTAGTGTGACTAGGACTCATCAGTAATTAAAATAGCAATAGCAATTTTTAGTCTTTAGTTCCTGTTGAGCCTTCACATGGAGGAATAATAAACATCTAAGTGTTTCCGTTACAAATTTTGAAGTGTTTGTGTACTTTGTGTGCCATTTTAAGGTATATGCAAGTTCTAAGCAATAATATGCATGTTATACAAGGTTGGCATAATATGTCATGACAATTTTACTTAATTTAAGAATGATAAAATAATCCTGTAAATCACCCATCTCTCTCTCTCTCTCTCTCTCTCTCTGTCCCCAATATAACCTTGGGATTTTCTTGTGGTAGAACACTACTATTATGTGGTGCAAAGCTTTGTGTTTGTGGGGAAAATTAATAAAATTACAATATTTAGTGCAAAAGTTTGTCTGGAAAGTGTTTACTTGAGTAGTTATTAATGAATAGATTGATGTTGAAACTACTTTTTCAAACCAAATCATTTCTAGCCCCTGAATCCTTAAGGTCAGGTTTTATTCCCCAAGATGCTGGCAGAGCTCGCTGGCTTCCTTCCCCTTCCCCTGAGGTCATGCCAGGAGGAGCTGTACTCATTTGGTTGTGGTTGTTAATGGGAGGAACGGTGCTAGACCATGGGCCCTTTTAGTGTATTCTTTGGCAGTTACGTTTTTAATCTCCTTACGTTTGTCCCGCAGGCCTTTGATCTCTAGTGTCTTTTGCCAAATGTCTTGGCTGAAATTCCTACCTCCTCAAATTGCCTTTGGTCTTAATCTTGCCTCTAGTTCTGAGAATGTCCGTAGTTTGGGAAGTAGGGCACTGATTGAATAGACACTGAAGGGGGTTGGCCTTTGGAGAGTATCATGAGTCATGCCTCAGAACATGCCTACAATGTTCAAGACTGGCAAAGGAACAGATGAATTTCAAAATGAAAATAGCAGTCACAGCTGTCAGTGGAGACGGGACCCAGGTGAAATTACAAGCATTGTTCGGAACCACTGGAAGCGAGTGTAAGTGGGGACTCTCCCACCCCGTCGGCTGGCTCAAACGCTGCTCATCCTTCATTCCCCTAATTTCTAGTCTTCTTCAAAGTCTACTAGCTGCTTCCTGTCCCTTGTGATGGTCCTTAAGCATGTGCTAAGTGATTTAGTAAATCTCTGACATTGCCCCATGCTGGTAACTGGTAATCTGACAGACTGTTTCTGGATCCTCCTGCAAGTCTTTGAGGACTGTTGAATAGCTGCTTGAATAGCTGAGCCCATTGCTGTTTGGGGCATAGTCCTCCTCCCTCCCATTGCCAGACAGCCCCTTCCTCTTTTCATCTACTTGCAGCTAAATGCGATTGCCACCTCTAGTTTTGTCATTTTACCAGATCATGGATTATACCAGCAGAAATTAACTGAGCAGAACTTTCGAAAGGGACTTGTACCGTGGAACAAAAAGTAATGTGGATGATGGGCTGCATTTAAAAACCAAAGGTATGGATTCCAATCCAGCCCGAGCCTGCCAAACAACAATGATGGCTGCAACAAAAAATAGCTGGGTGTTGTGGCAGGCTCCTGTGGTCCCAGCTACTTAGGAGGCAGAGGCAGGAGAATTGCTTGAACCCAGGAGCTGGAGGTTGCTGTGAGCTGTGATGCTACAGCACTCTACCCAGGGTTCTGCTTGAGGCTCTATCTCAAAAAAAAAAAAAAAAAAAAAATTAATTAAATTAAAAAAAAAAGATAGATGTATATATACCTTGCATTTGGGGTGATAGGAATTGATCAAGAGTAATGAATATAGTAAAATTTCTTTATGTGGTATCAGTATAAGAATTTTTATGACTTTTCTCAGAGCCAGGCATGGTAGTGCATGCTGGCAGTCCCAGCTACTCCAGAGGCTGAGGCAGGAGGATAGCTTGAGCCTGGTTAGGGCAACATAGTTTCTAAGAAAACCAAATTCTAATGACTTTTCTGTATTAAAATATAGCATGCATTGGTTCAGTACCCATAGCACAGTGGCTATGGTGCCGGCCACATACACGGAGGCTGGTGGGTTTGAACCCAGTCCAGGCCAGCTAAGCAACAATGACAACTGCAACAGAAAAATAGCCAGGTGTTGTGGTGGGCACCTGTAGTCCCAGCTACTTGGGCGACTGAGGCAAGAGAATAGCTTCAGCCCAAGAGTTTGAGGTTGCTGTGAGCTGTGATAGTGCAGCACTCTACTGAGGATGACATAGTGAAACTTTGTCTCAAAAAAAAAAAATACAGTATGCACATATTATATATATTTCCCTGTGTATATAGGTGTGTGTAAATACATGCTTTGCTTAGAATTTCAAAATCATTTGTATCTGAGAAGGATTATAGCTTCCCAGTGTTCTCCCCACCCTGCCAACAATTAGATGCCTCCGTGCAGAGGCAGCTTTGGTGTAGCTGAGGTCCCAGTGGGCTGTCTCAGCTCACAGGAAAGCCCATGTCCTGATCTGTTGTAGGCACCAAGACTCAAACTATGCCCAATACTTAAGCTTCCTGGAATGGTCTGGGATGCCAAGCAAGCTCCCTGAGAGGTGTTCTAAAGTGTGTTGTGTTGTGGGCAGAGCGGTTGTACAAATGGATAAGGCACAAGAGGGTAGGATTTTGTTTGGATTATAAATTGGAAAAGAACAATTTGGCAAGAGTCAGGTGCCTAAAAGCTTACAGCAACGATAAAGAAGTATCCTAATCTCTCTGAGCCTTAATTTTGTTATCTGTAAAACAGTGTTTGAAGTATCTCTGACATTCCTTCCAACTCTCCCATCCTATTAGCAAGAGCTTTAATTGGAAATGAGGTGATTAGGAAGGAACAAGTGTAGCTTTGAAGGCTTAGTAATAAGATTTCAATGACATTCGAGGGAGATTCTCAGTGTCAAATCAGATAAATGAGAGCACAGATGTAGGTTAAATGATAAAGAACTGGCCAAGGAGCTACAAAGTGGTTAAGTCCAATGGTTGGCCTGAGATAAGGAAAATTAAAAAAAAAGGGGGACTTGACCTGATAAATATTGCAGAGAGAGCGGGGAAAGGGTCTAGAAAAACAATGAACAAGGCTGTGGAACTGAGAAGACACAGATGGCACTGGGTGATGATGTGGGCCTTGGCGGGAGGTTGGTGAGCAGGCCGGCAGGTCCTAAGAGGATCCCGTAGATGGGAGGGAAACATGCAGGAAACTGGCCAGTCGCGAGGAGAGAAGGCCGAGTAGTTAGACGAGCAGGTCTATTGACCGACTTAGCATAATGGCAGTGCTGTGCAGAGTTCGATTTGGGAGAAAGAAAACACTCGCAAAGTGTCACACTGTTGTGGTTTTAATTGCTTGTCTGATTTCTGACCCACTGTCTTGCCTTGATCCCTCATGTCTGTGTGTTCCAGGTTCTCGGCCTCTGACCCATGGTTTCCTCACAACGCTTTCCGGTTCCTCCACCCCGTCCTGTGACTCTCTGCTCCCCATGGGGTCAGCCCAGCCCTGTCCAGTGAAGGAGCTTGGGAAAGGCCTGGAGATGATGCTAAGAGCTCCAAAGAATAAAAAAGGCCCTTCTCTAGAGTTCAGGCTGCAGATCCAGTATCTGGAGGCTACCATGGGTCGAGGAAACTCCAGCCTTGTGATGGGATTGGGTCCCCAGGCAGAGTGGCCTTTAGGTGGTGATAGAAGGGGCAGAAGGTCAAAGGGTGTATTTGGGGGCAGGGCTGGTGGCTGCACAGTTTGGTTTTCTGAAAATGAAAACATGCCCTCCTGGACTGCCATATGGTCACTGAGTTGGTCTCTGTCTCCGCGCTCACCTTCTCCAGCACAAGTGCTACTGATGTCACCTCGCTGCTGGTCTCCGTGTCCCCCCGCTCGCCCCTCTCCAGCACACGTGCTACTGATGTCACCTAGCTGGTCTCCGTGTCCCCACGCTCGCCCCTCTCCAGCACACGTGCTACTGATGTCACCTAGCTGGTCTCTGTGTCCCCACGCTCGCCCCTCTCCAGCACATGTGCTACTGATGTCACCTAGCTGGTCTCCGTGTCTCCACGCTCGCCCCTCTCCAGAACACGTGCTATTGATGTCACCTAGCTGGTCCCTGTGTCCCCACGCTCACCCCTCTCCAGCACAAGTGCTACTGATGTCACCTAGCTGGTCTCCGTGTCCCCACGCTTGCCCCTCTCCAGCACACGTGCTACTGATGTCACCTAGCTGGTCCCTGTGTCCCCACGCTCGCCCCTCTCCAGCACACGTGCTACTGATGGAGTCGTCAGTTGAGAACACATCTTTAATTTTTATCGCAGTCCTGCTCACCACTTCAGCACTCTGCTTCCAAGTCTAGATTCCTAAACCAAATCTTCGTGATGTGTACCTCTGCCCGTGCATCCGTCCTTCAGCGCCCCTGAACATTCTCCCAGGAGGGCGCAGCTGCCCACCACAGGCTCGTCCGGCTCCAGGCACTGGTGTTGGCTGTCCTCTGGCTGGAGGCCCTTTTCCCTGGCCTGATCTACATCCCAGTCATCCTCAAGACTGTATAGTAGGGGTTTTTTGTTTTTTTTTTTTGAGACAGAGCCTCAAGCTGTCACCCTGGATAGAGTGCTGTGGCATCACAGCTCACAGCAACCTCCAATTCCTGGGCTCAAGCGAGTCTCCTGCCCCCGCCTCCCAAATAGCTGGGACTACAGGTGCCCGCCACAACACTTGGCCATTTTTTTTTTGTTTGCAGCCGTCTTTGTTGTTTGGTGGGCCTGGGCTGGATTCGAACCTGCCAGCTCAGGTGTACGTGGCTGACGCCTTAGCCTGTTGAGCCACAGGTGCCGAGCCAGGGGATTTTTTTTTTTTTTTTAAAACAAAAACCAAAACAAAATGTTCAGATAGAGTTGAGAGGAATAAGCTTGTTATTTGAACAATTAGTGGGCACTCTCTAGATTGTCAGGTGAGTTCCTGGAAAAACTAGGATAAATAAACTCAATCTTGATGGGCAGCCTGGATCCCCCGACTTCCTGTCCTGAGTAAGCTAGGCCCTCGGCCCAACTGCTGTGTTTCCTCTCAGACTCCCCCAGCGTCCCCTGAGACTGGAGCCGGTGGTGGGCACGCAGCCCTCTGCAGGCCTCGATAGCTTGGTGTAAAGACTTCATCCAGGAGTCTCGCAACTTGGATCCCAGTCTGTCTCTACTACCCACTATAACTATCATAGCCAAGTGCTTTTACCTGGCTGGCATTTGTCTTTCTCATCTGTAAAGTGAGGAGCTGAACCGCGTGAACATCATTCCATCATTCCCAGGGCATGGTACTCCCGTCAGACAGCGACTCCAGAAGGCTGGTTTCATCTGCCTGCGTTTCTGGAGGTGGATGAAATCCTAATTTTGGTTGTAACTATATGTCCTTGAGTGAGGCCACTTGTGTAGGACTCCCTCTGCCTCACTCATTGCAAGAGGAGATGGTGTCATTTACAATCCAATCGATGGACCTCGCCAAAAAGGCTGAGTGTATACTTGCTGAGTACTTCAACATTCTTAGGGGAAAGAGATAAAGTTTTAATGAAGTACTTTCCCACTATTGCTGCCAAGTTGCATTTTTTAGTATTCTTCCTAGCATTAATCTCTGAAAGATGTAAACATTTTAATCGTGGTGTCCAAACATAAGCCTTTTTTCATTCCCACAACTAAATATAATTACCAGACAGGATTTAAATGACTAAATAGTAAGTTGTTTATTCTTCTCTCACCAAAATGAAAAATTCCAATTCCTCTAATTGTCTTGAGAAACCAGTCTATCTCTAATAGGTTAGTTGTTGACTTAGTGCTGGGACTTTCCATGAGACCTGGACTTTCTATAAGGCTTATGTATTCTTAGCTACTGTAAATGTAAGCTGCTGGGGTTATTTGGGCTATTTGTTATTATTTTTTTTGGGGGGGGGAGACAGAATCTTCCTATGTTGCCCTCGGTAGAGTGCTGGGTGTCACAGCTCACAGCGACCTCAAACTCTTGGCCTAAAGTGATTCTCTTGCCTCAGCCTCCCAAGTAGCTGGGACTACAGGTGCTGGCCACAATGCCTGGCTATTGCTGGGGTTATTTGGTGGATTTTTGGAGAGTCAAGGACAGGATGTATCAGGATGGGGAAATTATTATAACAATGTTTGCCATCTTGGAATTGTGTGGTACATGTCTTTTCTGGAACTTTATTAGTCTTAAGATGACAGGTAATGAAGTTGTCTATAGGAAGTCCGTTCAGGATATTTATAATTAGTAGATGGACTCCCTAAGACTGGATCATAAGGGAAAGTGATGTAAGGGGTAAATTCTTATTGTTCTAGGGAACTATGGCGATGACTCCTTAGCATTGTAATGAGCAACTAATATGGATTTATGTCCTAAAGAATGGAGTGTGAATGACTCGGCGCCTGTGGCTCAACGGGCTGAGGTGCCAGCCACATACACCTGAGCTGGCGGGTTCGCATCCAGCCCGGGCCCGCCAAACAACAATGATGGCTGCAACCAAAAAATGGCCGGGCGTTGTGGTGGGCGCCTGTAGTCCCAGCTACTTGGGAGGCAGAGACAGGAGACTCGCTTGAGTCCAGGAATTGGGAGGTTGCAATGAGCTGTGAGGCCATGGCACTCTATCCAGGGTAACAGCTTGAGGCTCTGTCTCAGAAAAAAAAAAAAAAAAAAAAAAGAAGCAAAAATTGATAGAACTTGCAGGGCACGGTGGCCCACATCTGTAATCCTAGCACTTTGAGAAGCTGAGGCAGATAGATCAATTGAGCTCAGGAGTTTGGCACCAGCCTGAGAAAGAGTGAGACCCTGTCTCACTAAAACCAAAAAATACTAGCCAGGTGTAGTGGCAGGCACCTGTAGTCCCTACTATTTGGGAGGCTGAGGCAGAAGGATCACTTGAACCCAAGGGTTTGAGGTTGATGTGAGCTAGGCAGAGGACATGGCATTCTAGCCTGGGCAACAGACTGAGACTCTGTCTCAAAAAAAAAAAAAAAAATGATATTACTGGAAGAAAAATAAATTCACAATTACAGTTGGTCACGTCAATACATTTTTCTCAGTAACTGATAGAGCAAGTAAACGAGAACTTATAGGGATACAGAAGAATAAACCACACTATCCTGAAAATTGTGGTTTACAGTTGATATGGAATAAAGAATAAACTGCACTATTCCTCTGGTTTCCTGGCCCATTTAAATTGACAGAAGATGTCACTACTAATTGTACAATATTTATGCAAGAGCACATAAAACAGTCAACAAGATAGATCATATCCTTGGCCATAAAACAAACCACAACAAATCTGAAAAAACAGGCCGGGCACAATGGCTCAAGCCTGTAATCCTAGCATTCTAGGAGCCTGAGGCAGGAGGCTTGCTTGAGGCCAGAAGATGGAGACCAGCCTAAGCAAAAATGAGACTCTATCTCTACAAAAAAATAGAAAAATTAGCCAGGCGTTGTGGTGGGTGCCTATAGTACCAGCTATTTGGGAGACTCACTTCAGCCTAGGATTTTGAGGTTTTAGTGAGCTATGATGACACTACTACACTCTGGCCCTCAAAACTCACTTGTTTTGAGAGGACAAAACAAGATTCTCTCTCTCTCAAAAAAAGAAGAGGGTGGCACCTGCGGCTCAATGGGTAGGATGCCGGCCCCAAATACTGAGGGTGGCAGGCTCAAATCTGGCCCCTGCCAAAACTGCAACATAAAATAGCTGAGTATTGTGGTGGGCACCTGTAGTCCCAGGTACTTGGGAGGCTGAGGCAAGAGAATCACCTAAGCCCAAGATCTGGAAGTTGCTGTGAGCTGTGACACCACAGCGCTCTACCAGGGCGATGGAGTGAGACTCTGTTTCTAACAAAAAAAGAAGAAGAAGAAGAGATTTGTTAACAGTATATACTTTGACCAAGTCAGAATTAACCTATAAATCAATAATAGAGCGCCTGTAGTCCTAGCTACTTGG
>CAUYON010127378.1:0-18682 GCA_963573935.1 Arctocebus calabarensis | reverse complement strand
CCGGGCCCGCCAAACAATGATGGCTGCAACCAAAAAATGGCCGGGCGTTGTGGCGGACGCCTGTGGTCCCAGCTACTTGGGAGGCAGAGGCAAGAGACTTGTTTGAGCCCAGGAATTGGAGGTTGCTGTGAGCTATGATGCTACAGCACTCTATCCAGGGTGACAGCTTGAGGCTCTGTCTCAAAAAAAAAAAAAAAATACTGAAAAAAAAGAAAAGTCAACCTCAAAAAGTTACACATTTTATGACTCATTTATATATATAATTCTTGAAATGACAGCATTATAAAAATGGAGCACAGATTACTACTTGCCAGGGGTTGAGGAGGTTAAGGAGGGGGTGGAGGCAGGAGGGACGTATGGGTGATATGGAAAGGTCAATATGAGGAATCCTGGCAGTGATGGAAATCTTCTGCATCTTGACTGTATCAGTATGAATATCTTGATTGTGATTATCGCACTATACTTTTGCAAGATGTTACCATGAGGGAAACGAGGTAAAGGGTGCGTTGGATCCTTTTGTATTATTTCTTACGACTGCATGTGAATCTATAATTCTCTACAAATAAATAAAAAGTTTAATGGAAAATATCCTGGGCCCTGTGTTTAAACCCCAGTGTGTATCCTGGAGTAAGTTGCTTTTTCTCTTTTTTATTTTATTTTACTTTATTTATTTACTTTTTGGGTGGGGAGACAAAGTCTTACTTTATCGCCCTCAGTAGAGTACGTGACGTCACAGCTCACAGCAACCTCCCACTCATGGGCTTAGGCGATTCTCTTGCCGCAACCTCCTGAGAGGCTGGGATGACAGGTGCCCGCCACAACGCCCAGCTATTTTTTTTGTTGCAGTTTAGCCGGAGCTGGGTTTGAACCTGCCACTCTTGGTGTATGGGACCGGTGCCCTACTTACTGAGCCACAGGCACATCCTATTTTATTTTATTTTATTTTTATTTTTGGGAGACAAGGTTTCACTTTGTCGCCCTTGGTAGAATGCTATGGTGTCACGGCTCACAGCAACCTCAAACTCTTGGGCTCAAGCGATTCTCTAGCCTCAGCCTCCCAAGTAATTGGGACTATAGGTGCCTGCTGCAACCCCTGGCTATTTTTTGAGACAGGGTCTTCCTCTGGCTCAGGCTGGTCTCCAACGTGTGAGCTCAGGCAATCCACCTGCCTCGGCTGCCCAGAGTGTTGGGATTACAGGAGTGAGCCACCAACCCCAGCCCAATTTTTTCTCTTTGTCCTTCTCTTTTTATTTACAGATTTGCTGTGTGAAGTAAATGATACCCGTATTATGCATATAAAATGCTGTGTGCAGTGCCTGGTACATTGTAAGGACTTAATAAAAATTAGTGTGGTTATAGAAAACTTTGAAACGACAGAAAATCACAATGAAGAAACTATTTTCAACAACTACAATTTCACCACTTCTAACACATGTAACAATTTCTATGTTTTTAGCTGCAAGTAAAACAAAAGCAATCATGGTGAGGTAGTATACTATTTCAAATGCACTAGGATGGCCATAATATTTTTTATTAAAACCCAGAAAATCAGAGACTGAGGCAGGTGGATTGCCTGAGCATATGAGTTTGAGAACAGCCTGAGCCAGAGCTAGACCCTGTCTCTAAAAATAGCCAGGCATTATGTTGAGTGCCTGTAGTCCCAGTTACTTGGGAGGCTAAGGCAGGGGGATCACTTGAGCCCAAGAGTTTGAAGTTGCTGTGAGCTATGACGTTACAGCACTCTATTGAGGGCAACAAAATGAGACAGACTCTGTCTCCAAAAAAAAAAAAAAGACAAAACCCCAGAGAATTACAAGTGCTAGTGAGGATGTAGATGAATCGGAATCCTTATACCTTGCTGGTGGGAATAACAAATGGTTCAACCTCTATGCAAAACAGTTTGGCAGTTCCATAAAAAGTTAAATATGGAATTGCCATATAACCCTAAAATTATTTTCCTAGGTATACATCCAAAATAACTGAAAACAGCTACTCAGAAAAGTACCTGTACACACATAGTCATAGCAACACTATCAAAATAGCTAAGATGTTCATCAATGATGACTGGATAAACCAACTGTAGCACATACATACAAAGGAATATTGTTTAGCCATAAAGAAAAAAAAAAGATGAAGTCCTGATTTATGCTATGATCTAGATGGGCCTTAAAAAATTATACTAAGTGAAAGCAGACAGACACAGAAGGTCATATGTTGTATAACTCTATTTATATGAACCATTCAGAGTAGATAAATCCACAGAATTGCCTGGAAGTTTCACAAGAAATACAAAAAATAGATAAATCCACAGAAACAAAATACAAATTGCTGGTTTCCATGGGCTGAAGTGAGGGGAGTATAGGAAAAATCATTTAATGGGTAAGAGGTCTTATTTTGGAATAATGGAAGTGTTTTGGAATAAGATAGAGGTGGTGTTGGGCAGCGCCTGTGGCTCAGTAAGTAGGGCATTGGCCCCATATGCCGGTGGCGGGTTCGAACCCAGCCCTGGTCAAACTGCAACAACAACAGCAAAAAATAGCCAGGCATTGTGGTATGCACCTGTAGCCCCAGCTACTTCGGAGGCTGAGGCAAGAGAATCGCCTAAGCCCAAGAGCTGGAGGTTACTGTGAGCTGTGATGCCATGGCACTCTACCGAGGGTGACAAAGCAAAACTCTGTCTTTCTTTTTTTTGAGACAGAGCCTCAAGCTGTCACCCTGGATAGAGTGCGGTGGCACCACAGCTCACAGCAACCTCCAATTCCTGGGCTCAAGCGAGTCTCCTGCCTCCGCCTCCCAAGTACCTGGGACTACAGGCGCCCGCCACAATGCCCGGCCATTTTTTGGTTGCAGCCATCATTGTTGTTTGGTGGGCTGGGCTGTATTTGAACCCGCCAGCTGAGGTGCACATGGCTGACGCCTTAGCTCATTGAGCTGCAGGCGCCGAGCCAAAACTCTTGTCTTTCTAAAAAAAAAAAAAAATAGAGGTGGTGGTTGTATGACATCGTGAATGTACTAAAGGCCACTGAATTGTTAGAGCTGATGTGGGGGCTCACACCTGTAATTGTAGCAGTCGGGGAGGAGTTTGAGACCAGCCTGAGCAAGAGCAAGTCCCCATCTCTACTAACAGAAAAAATTAGCTGGGCATTGGGGCAGGTGCTTGTTGTCCCACCCTTGAGAATCACCTGAGCTCAAGAGTTTGAGGTTGCTATGAGTTGTGATGATGCCACAGCACTCTACCCAGGGTGACAGAGTGAGACTCTCTCTCAAAAGAAAAAGAAAAGAAGATGGTTAATTTTTTTATGTGAATTTACATTATGTTTTATATTATGTGAATACCGCAATAAAGTATTAAAAACAAAATACTCAGAATTGTTTAAGAAAAATTTCTCCTTTATATTCAGAAGTCCTGCAACAGAGAAGCTCTAGCATTGGTAATTCCAGTAGCTCTAAGATTTTATCAAGAGCCCAAATTCTTTCTCTGTGTGTGTTTTTCCGTTCTTATCATGTCAGAGTTTTTCGGGCTTTCATGGTTAAAAGATGATTGTCATAGTTCCAAGCAATGCCTGAGGACATAATGTTTTAGCTCCAATAGACCTTACTGGAACAAAGAAGGACTACTATTCCTGTAATTATCTTTCTCTTTTTGTAGATAACAGCTTTATTGAGATATAATTTACATACCATATAATTTGATCATAAAAATATACAAGTAAATGGTTAGCAGTATATTCACAGAGTTGAAAAACAATCAGCATAATCAATTTTTTTGTTTTGGAGACAAAGTCTCATTCTGTCGCCCTGGGTAGAGTGCTGTGGCATTGTCATAGTTCACAGCAACCTCAAACTCTTGGGCTCCAACGAGCCTCTTGCCTCAGCCTCCGGAGTAACTAGGACTACAGGCACCTGCCACCATGCCTGACTAAGCAATGTTAATTTTACAATGCTTTTAATCACCCTAAAAAGAAATTTGTCACCCATTAACTGTCACTCAGTTGATGTTTCCCCAACTCTCCCTCTCTCCACTGTAGGCAATAACTAGTCTACTTTCTGCCCCTGTAGATCCGCCCATTCTGGTCGTTTCATATGAATGGAATTGTATGACATGTGATCTTTTGTTACTGACTTATTTCCCTTAACATAATGTTCTCAGAATTCATTTATGTTGTAAAATGCTCGGCCAGTTGCAGTGGCACACACCCACTGTCCCGGCTATTTGGGAGACTGAGGTGGGAATATTGCCCGAGCCCAGGAGTTCATGACTGCACCACTGTATTCCAGCCTGAATGACAGAGGCCGATACCCATCTCTACTAAAAGAAAAAAGAAAAGGATCAGTAGCAGTTAATTCCTTTATATCGCTGGATAATCTTCCATTATAAAGGTATGCTATGCTATGCCAGGAGAGGTGGCTCATGCCTGTAATCACAGTACCTGGGAGACTAAGGGAGGGGTGTGGATTGTCTGAGCTTACATATTTGAGACCAGCCTGAGCCACAGTGAGACATCATCTCTAAAAAATAGCCCGGCGTTCTGGCATGTGCCTGTAGTCCCAGCTGCTTGGGACGCTGAGGCAAGAGGATGACTTGAACCCAAGAGTTTGAGGTTGCTGTGAGCTAAGACGCCATAGCACTCTATCAAGAGTGACCAAGTGAGACTCTCTCTCAAAAATAAATAAATAAAAGGTGTGCTACATTTTATTTTTCCACTCATAGTTGATGGACATTTGGGTTGTTTTCCCCTTTTGGCTATTATGCATAATGCTTATGTAAACTTTTGTGTGTAACTTTTTGTGTAGACAAATGTTTTCATTTCTCTTGTGTGTGTATATACCTAACAGTACAACTGCTGGGTCATATGGTAACTCTGTGTTTTACCATTTGAGGAAATGCCAGACTATTTTTCAAAGAGGCTGCATTGTGGCTCGGCACCTGTGGCTCAACGGGCTAAGGCGTCAGCCATGTACACCTGAGCTGGCGGGTTCGAACCCAGCCCAGGCCTGCCAAACAACAATGACGACTGCAACCAAAAATGGCCGGGCATTGTGGTGGGCGCCTGTAGTCCCAGCTACTTGGGAGGCGGAGGCAGGAGGCTCGCTTGAGCCCAGGAATTGAAGGTTGCTGCGAGCTGTGATGCCATGGCATTCTATCCAGGGTGACAGCTTGAGGCTCTGTCACAAAAAAAAAAAAAAAAAAGAGATTGCATTGTTTTACATTCCCACAAGCAACATAGAAGGTTTCTAATTTCTTCACTTCCATCTGTCTTTTTCTTTTTCTTTCTTTCTTTTTTGAGGCTGAGTCTTACTCTGTTGCCCTGGATAGAGTGGTATGGCATAATGGTAGCAACCTCAAACTCCTGGGTTCAAGTGATCCTCGTACTCAGCTCCCAAGTAGTTAGGACTACAGGTATGGGCCACCATGCCTGGCTAGTTTTTTCTGCTCTCTTTTTTTTTTTTCTTTCTTTCTTCCTTCCTTCCTACCATCATCCTTCCTTCCTTTCACTCCCTTCCTTCTTCCTTCCTTTTTTTTTTTATTTTTATTTTTATTTTTTTTTGAGACAGAGCCTCAAACTGTCACCCTGGATAGAGTACTGGGGCACCACAGTTCACAGCAACCTCCAATTCCTGGGCTCAAGTGAGTCTCCTGCCTCTGCCTCCCAAGTAACTGGGACTATAGGCGCCCGACACAATGCCCGGCCATTTTTTGGTTGCAGCCGTCATTGTACCAGGCTGGATTCGAACCCACCAGCTCAGGTGTACGTGGCTAGCGCCTTAGCCCGTTGAGCCACAGGTGCCGAACCCCTTTTATCTTTTTGAAACAGAGTCTCACTTTGTTGCCCTTAGTAGAGTGCCATGGTGTCATAGCTCACAGCAACTTCAAATTCTTGGGCTCCAGCAATCCTCCTGCCTCAGTTTTTCCGTTTTTGGTAGAGATAAGGTCTCATTCTTGCTCAAGCTGTTCTCAAACTCCTGAGCTCAAGCAATCCACCCACCTCAGCATTCCAGAGTGCTGGGATTACAGGTTTGAGCCACCACGCCAGGCCCATTTTATTTTTTAATTAAGAAAGAAGCCTTTCCGGCTCGGCGCCTGTGGCTCAACCGGCTAAGGCGCCAGCCACATACACCTGAGCTGCCGGGTTTGAATCCGGCCCAGGCCCGCCAAACAACAATGATGGCTGCAACCAAAAAATGGCCGGGCATTGTGGTAGGTGCCTGTGCTCCCAGCTACTTGGGAGGCAGAGGCAAGAGTATCGCTTGAGCCCAGGAATTGGAGGTTGCTGTGAGTTGTGATGTCACAGTACTCTATATCCAGGGTGACAGCTTGCGGCTCTGTCTCAAAAAAAAAAAAAAGAAAGAAGCCTTTCCTAGAAGCTTTCCAGTAGTCTCTCTGTCCTATTCTATGGGCCAGAATTAGCTCACAAACTTGAGATTCAATGAACAAAGAAGAAACAGAAAAAAGATTTGGGGCAGGTAAAATATTCTATTCAAATGTCTTTTGAGTCTTTTCCTCATAGACATATAAATGTGTGTGTGTATATATGTGTATGTGACAGGGTCTCACTGTTTTATCCAACGTGGACTTGACTCTTTGGGTCAAGGATCCTTCCACCTCAGTCTCCAAAGTAGTGGGGACAGGCTGGGCGAGATGGCTCACGCCTGTAATCCCAGCAGCCTGAGCTTACAGAGTTCCAGACCAGCCTGAACAAGAACAAGACCCAGTCCCTAAAAATAGCTGGGTGACATACAAAAAAAAAAAAAGTAACTGGGCATTGTGGCAGGTGCCTTTAGTCTCAGCTACTCAGAAAGCTGAGGCAAGAGAATCACTTGACCCCAAGAGTTTGAGGTTGCTGTGAGCTATGACGCCACTGTACTATACTGAGGGTGACAAACAGAGACTCTGTTGGTGACACCCATAGCTCGTGGGTAGGGCACCGGCCACATACACTGAGGCTGGCAGGTTCAAATCTGGCCCCGGCCAGCTAAAAAACAACCATGACAACTGCAACAACAATAAAAAATATAGCTGGGTGTTGTGGCAGACACCTATAGTCCCAGCTGCTTGGGAGGCCGAGGCAAGAGAATCACTTAAGCCCAAGGGTGTGTGGTTGCTGTGAGCTATGACGCCATGGCACTCTACCCATGGTGACAGCTTGAGACACTGTCTCAAAAAAAAAAAATTAGCTGGGACTATAAAGGCCTGATAACACCACATCCAGCTCTACATACGAATGTATTTTATACAAACAGATTATACTATAAATATTATTTTATATAAAAAATATTATTTTATAACTTCATTTATCACTTAATATGTTGGATCTATCTTTCCATGGTCATATTCATTTATAACATGATTGTATTGGCTGAATGTCATTTGTGAGTGTTTTGTGTTCTGTGACATGTAGAAATCTTCCTAAAGTTCTCTTGGCACACTGAAAACCAGATTCATAGATGCATTCGAGCACTGGGTTGAAAGAGATGGGTGATGACAGAGCCTAATTTCTTGGACTCTCTGTCTTTGACTGAAAGCAAAAAATTAGATGTCCTTAAAAAAATTTAGAAAAAAATTAGATTTCCTCCCCAACTCCCTTCCCTAGAAGAGGCATTCCAGGAGGCACGCCCTCTAATTTCCTCTAGTTTGGCTTCCAAATCATTTTAACCCCTAGGGAGCTTGCTTCAGGAATTGTCACATCTTGTTTAATAATTGTCCTTCCTTCTCACTGGCTGTTTTTTACTCTCTTATCTTTCTACAGTCTATGTACAATTCCTTAGGATGCAATTTGAGACCTTTCTTTCTTTCTTTTTTTTTTTTTTTTAGAGACAGAGTCTTACTTTGTTGCGCCTTGGCATCACAGCTCACAGCAACCTCTAACTCCTGGGCTTAGGCAATTCTCTTGCCTCAGCCTCCCGAGTAGCTGGGACTACAGGCGCCCGCCACAACACCCGGCTATTATTTGTTGCAGTTTGGCCAGGGCCGGGTCTGAACCCACCACCCTTGGTCTATGAGGCTGGTGCCCTACCCACTGAGCCACAGGCTCCACCCTAATTTGAGACCTTTCAGAATTGTATTTATCAGCATTCTTATAGCTATGAGTGACAAACAGCCAATCCAACCTTTCCCACTCATAAAAAAGAATATTTTTACTCACAGAATTGAAGAATGTAAGTGAAGACCAGGCATAGCTGGATCTCGAGATCAAATGTTTTCATAAAGAATTTGTTTTCCTTCCTCTTCTCTCTCTTTCTCTGTTTCCAGTTTCTCTCTTTTTTTCATCTAAATTTGACTTTCCTTTCTCTTAGCTTCCCTGGTGAAATAGACCTTTTCTGCCAAGAGCTTTAACAAACCTGCCAAAGAGAATTCTTATTGGCCCAGCTTGGGCCAATGTGTCTAATTCTTATTGGCTCAGCTTGGGCCAATGTGTCCAATACTTATTGGCCCAGCTTGGGCCAATGTGTCCCTCATTGTCATTGCTGCATTTTAATTGGCTAAGGTAAGCTCGCTCCATTGTGTGCCCACATGTGGACACAGATAGATGCAATCTGGCCCACCAGAATGATACAGGGTAGGATAAATGGATCACTAAAACAAAATAGAAGTGTGCTCTTCCCAAAACATGTGGAAAGCCAATTGGTTAGGTAAATGTGGATACCCTTTCCAGGATATTCATGGCCATGGAGTTGTTTGCCCAGTGTCCGTTCTGATCAATTGTTGCCCATGCCCTTCCATGTGTTAAATTTTTTTTACCCTCCCTCCACCCATCCTCCCTCTCCCCTCCCTTGCCCCTTTCCCCATATTCTTGTGCTATAAAAAACAATGGTCAGATGCCACGAAGTAGGTGGCAATGCCTTAACCATATGTGTGTTGTCAGGTCTAAGGGCCTCTTCCATCCTTGTAAAGGGGAGTGCTAACCTTCTCTCCTTTCATACAACACCACTTGTTAAATATTTTGAAGATCACCCCTGCTTGTTTACATCAAACAGTCTTGCCCTCATCTACATACTTTTCCAGCCAGATCTTCTGTTCCGGCCTCATGTGCACACATCCTATGGCCCACCCCAGTGGTCTACGCAATGGTCACGTTTCTCCAGACCTCTGTCTATGAAGGAGCAGTCTGGCCAGTCTGGCTGCCTACGTTCAGTCTTATCCATCTTTTTTTTTTTTTTTTTTTTTGAGACAGAGCCACAAGCTGTCACCCTGGATAGAGTGCTATGGCATCACAGCTCACAGCAACCTCCAACTCCTGGGCTCAAGTGAGTCTCTTGCCTCTGCCTCCCAAGTAGCTGGGACCACAGGCGCCCGCCACAATGCCCGGCCATTTTTTGGTTGCATCCACCATTGTTGTTTGGTGGGTCCGGGCTGGATTCGAACCCACCAGCTCAGGTGTACGTGGCTGGCACCTTAGCCCGTTGAGCCACAGGCACCGAGCCATCAGTCTGATCCATCTTAAAAGACCAACTCAGTGAAGCCTTCTAATTGCCCCCACCTGGAACTGACCTCAGACCTTCCTTACCCCACCTGAATGCTCTTTATTAACATCTCTTCCATTGTCTCTTTGTTTGGAATTAGACTGTTTTTATCTCTTCAATGAGACTCTTAGCTTGTTGAGGTCAGGGACTTCATCTAATTCATCTTTTTATTTCCCCAAAAGTCTGCCATAAAGATTCTCTGCCACTTAATTAGTCCTGTGACATTGGGTAAAAATCGTTCACCTCTTTGAGCCTTGATTTATTATTTTATAAAATAGGGATGATAAGAGCCCTTACCGCATACTCTTGCTGAGGACTGAGACACACACACACACGATTTATTACATATATCCCATGTGTTTCATAGAGATGATGTGCTTTGTGAAGGACAAACAGTGTTGGCAGAGCTGGGATTCAAATGTCTTTATCTAAATAGAGACTGTATTCTATGTGGGAGATAGTGGCTGGCACACAGTAGGAGTGCAATGAATGTTGCTAAATGTTTGACTCTGTTGAATTGAATCAATTTCAGGGTCACTTTCCTCTGGTTTGCCCTGTCTAGTTCATCCTGGCTGCGTCATCAGACCACAGGGCACACCGGCCCTTGGGGGCCCTGCTGACCTGACCGATGTCTTCCGAGCACTCCAGTAAACTGGGCGGAGCCCATGGGCTGTAAATCCTGGATCTGGAACAGCCCAAAGGTCTCTGTTTGCACTGACCCAGACAACAGCTGGAAGTCCAGCCAGGGGAGATGCTGCCTGGTAGGGAAGGAAGAATGGAATGTGTGAACCTTCCAGTCCTCCCCCACACCAAGGAGTCCAAGGTCCAAGGCTGCAGGGTTCCTGTCTTGAATGTAAGGTTCACTCTGATTTCTGAGGAATTTGCAGTGATAAAACCACTTTCCTCTGTAACAGCCTCATGGCTAGATAATTGGGAAAAGGATGCATCAAACTCATATCAGTGCTTCTGAAAACAGATTTGTCTCCAAAATCTATTTGTTTTCCATTTACCAAGCATCTGACATGTGCCAGGTGTTACAGTGAACACGTTATGTGCATTATTTAATTCAGGATTTCTCAACCTCAGGACCTGTTGATTTTTTTCCCCTGGATAATTCTTTGTTCTAAGGGACTGCTCTTTCCATTGTACGATGTTTAGCAGCATCCCTGGTCTGTCTGCATTAGATGGCCAGAGGCAACCTCCCACTCACAACAACCAAAAATGTCCTCAGATTTTGCCAAATGTCCTGTGGGTGCAAAATCATCCCTGGGTGAGAACTGATTTAATTGATAGAACACAACAACCCTATGAGCTAAATGCCATTATTATCCCTTTTTACACAAGAGGAAAGTGACTTAAGAGTTGAAGTGACTCCCCTAGCCTCAAACCATAAATGGAACTTAAACTCTGACTCCAGGCCTAGCTCAGCGGCTAGGGTGCCAGCCACCTATACTGCAGCTGGTGAGTTCAAACACCGCCCAGGCCTACCAAACAACTATGACAACTACAACCAAAAAAATAGCAGGGTGTTGCAGCGAACGCCTGTAGTCCCAGCTACTTGGGAAGCTGAGGTAAGAGAATTGCTTAAACCCAAGAGTTGGAGGTTGCTGTGAGCTGTGATGCCATAGCACTCTATCAAAAGTGACAAAATGAGACTCTGTCTCAAAAAAAACAAAACAAAAAAAGACTCTGATTCTGGTGCAGAGGCTTTTTTTTTTTAAACCCAAATCTCTTTTATTGGGGGGATGGGCCTTTTGGGGGCAGGCCAGGGGCCCTCATTGTACGGCCTTGTTCATTGGTGCTGCTTCCTGAGTCCCGGGACTTTATCACATCGGGTCGGGTAACTCAGATGGGCTGGAGAAGAGCTTGATGCGTAGGGCCTCAGAGGCATCATTTCCCTGAAGGCCAGCCTTACTGTGGCAGGGGCCTGTGGTCCTGCTGTTTGGCTGGTGAATCCACACTCACCCAGTGTCTTGCCATCATCCAGGAGCTGGTCATCCTTGTACAGTCGCTGCTCCTCGGGTGGCCACTTGAGGATGCCCTCAATGATGCGCTTCAGCTCAAACATGGTGCTCGATTGCTTGGCGTCCGTGAAGATGGTGGTCTTGTGGCCCCGGATAATGAGGAACACGTCCATCAGGGCGCAAATAGGAGCTTTATTCATAATGGTCCAAATTGGAAACAACTCAAATGTCTATTTGTTGGTGTATAGATAACAAATTGTAATATATCTGTATAATAGTATATTACTCAGAAATAAAAAGGAAAACGGCCCTGGCCGGTGGCTCACACCTGTAATCCTGACACTCTGGGAGGCCGAGACAAGTGGATTGTTTGAGCTCCGAGTTCGAGACTAGCCTGAGTCAGAGTGAGACCTTGTCTCTAAAAAATATTTGGGCGAAAAAAACAAAAAAAAAAAGAAAAAAATATTTGGGCGTTGTGGCGGATGCCCATTGTCCCAGCTACTTGGGAAGCTGAGGCAAGAGAATCATTTGAATCCAAGAGTTTGAGGTTGCTGTGAGCTATGATGCCACTGCATTCTGGGTGCTAACGGGAGAGTCTGTCTCAAAAAAAAAATTTTTTTTTAATTAAAATAAAAGGAGTTGTTATAATTTAGCTCAATAGCCATGGTTCAGGTAGTAAATTTTAGAATTGACTTTCTTAAATTTAAAGCAAACACCCCTCCTGCTAATTTATCATTTCTTTGATCTAATGACTGCCTTACAATTCAACAAGAGACACCAAAACAGAACTTTATCGTTTTTTTCCCATTTCTTCCTTAAGTTGCCATTTCTTTCTTTTTTTTTTTTCGTAGAGACACAGTTTTGCTTTATCGCCTTTGGTAGAGTGCCATGGCGTAACACAGCTCACAGCAACCTCCAACTCCTGGGCTTAGGCGATTCTCTTGCCTCAGCCTCCTGAGGAGCTGGGACCACAGGCACCTGCCACAATGCCCAGTTATTTCTTCTGTTGTTGTAGCTCGGCCGGGGCCAGGTTTGAACCTGCCACCTTTGGTATATGGGGCTGGTGCCCTACTCACTGAGCCACTTCTTCCTTAAGTTGCCATTTCTTTCTTTCTTTTTTTTTTTTTTAGACAAAGTCTCACTTTGTTGCTCTTGGTAGAGTGTTGTGGCATCATAGCTCACAGCACCCTCAAACTCTTGGGCTCAAGCAATTCTCTTCCTTCAGGCTCCAAATAGCTGGGACTACAGGTGCCCACCACAATGCCTGGCTATTTTTAGAGATGGGGGTCTCACTTTGGCTGGAGCTGGTCTTGAACTGAGCTCAGGCAATCCACCCATCTCAGCCTCCCAGGGTGCTAGGATTATAGGTGTGAGCCACTGCGTCCGGCCCTAAGCTGTCATTTCTTTTAAATTTAAGAATCTTTTTTTTTTTTTTTTTTTTTGAGACAGAGTCTCACTTTGTCACCCTGGGTAGAGTGCCATGGTGTCATAGCTCACAGCAACCTCAAACTCTTGGGGGGGGGGTGTCAAACGATTCTCTTGCCTCAGCCTCCCAAGTAGCTAGGACTACAGGTGCCCGCCACAACACCCAGCTATTTTTAGAGACGGGGTCTTGCTCTTCCTCAGGCTGGTCTCAAACTCCTGAGCTCAGGCAATCGACCCACTTAGGCCTCCCAGAGTACTAGGATTCCAAGTATGAGCCACGAAGCTGGGCCTAAGAATCATTTTTGAGGCTAAGCATGATGGCATGCCTATAGTCTTAGCTACTTGGGAGGCTGAGGCAGGAGGATTACTAGAGCCCAGGAGTTCGAAGCTGCTGTGAGTTATGATGATATCATAGCACTCCAGCGTAGGTGATAGAGTGAGAACTTTGTCTCTTAAAAAAAAAAAAAAGATAGGATATGTGTTGGCTCACACCTGTGAATCTAGCACTTTTTTTTTTTTTTTTTTGAGACAGAGCCTCAAGCTGTCACCCTGGATAGAGTGCTGTGGCATCACAGCTCATAGCAACCATCAATTCCTAGGCTCAAGTGAGTCTCCTGCCTCCACCTCCCAAGTAGCTGCGACTGCAGGCGCCCGCCACAACGCCCGGCCATTTTTTGGTTGCAGCTGTCATTGTTGTTGGGCGGGCCTGGGCTGAATTCGAACCCGCCAGCTCAGGTGTACGTGGCTGGCGCCTCACCCCGTTGAGCCACAGGTGCCGAGCCTGAATCTAGCACTTTGAGTGGCCAGGGCAGGTGGTTGATTTGAACTCAGGATTTTGAGATCAGACCGAGCAAGAGCAAGACCCCATCTCTAAAAAAAAAAAAAAAAAAGCTGGGCTTTGTGGCGGGCACCTGTAGTCCTAGCTACTTGGGAGGCTGAGGCAAGAGGATTGCTTGAGCCCAGGAGTTTCAGGTTGCTATGAGCTATGATGCCACAGCACTCTACCAAGGGCGACAAAGTGAGACTCTGTATCAAGGAAAGAAAAGAAGATGAAAAGTCTTACTACTTGGGAGACTGAGGCAAGAGAATCACTTAAGCCCAAGAGTTTAAGGTTGCTGTGAGCTGTGACGCTACAGCACTCTACTCAGGGCATCATATTGAGACTCTGTCACAAACAAACAAACAAAAGACAAAAAGTCTTAAAGAGAAAATAAATGGGAGGAGGTAAGTTTAGTTTGAGAAAAAGGGGTCAGATCAGAACTCTGTGATATTAAAGATGAGAATTGAAAACTGAAGGTTTAGATAAGGAGCTAGCTCCGTACTGTGGAGAACATGCCAGGTTGTGGGAATTCTGTATTACCCTGCATCTCACAACTGCCATTTCACAGATGAGGAAACTGAGGCTTTGAATCTAAGAAAATGGCATTGCCATTTGAATTCCTTTCAAATTCCTGCCCTTTGCTGAAGAAGGAACTAAATGAACTAAACAGGCACTTTATTTATTTTTATTTTTTATTTAATTAGTATTATTTTTTGAAATAGAGTCTTAGTCTATCACCCTGGGTAGAGTGCCATGGCATCATCATAGCTCACAGCAACCTCAAGCTCTTAGGCTCAAGTGATCCTCCTGCCTCAGCCCTCCCGAGTAGCTGGGACTATGGCACCCCTCCACAACGCCCAGCTAGTTTTTCTATTTTTCATAGAGACAGGGTCTCCTCCTGTTCTGCTAGTCTCGAACTCCTGAGCTCAAGCATTCCACCCACTTCAGTTTCTCAGAGTAAACAAGCACTTTATAAACATTTTCTCATTTGATTCTGACAGCAACAATTTTTTGGATGCAGATGGTGACATTCCCATTTTAAAGACGAGGAAATTAAAGAAAGTTACCAAAGGTCACACAGGTGCTTGGTTCTGTTTATTTATATTCTGCCTCATTCCAGATGGACTTGTACTCAGATTTGAGCCTCATCTGTCTGGTTCCAAAGTCCAAGCTTTTTCCCCTACACTAGACTGACGCTGCATGTCTGAGAGCTGGCCACAGAACAGACAACCAGCCAGGGAGAGACGACCAGAACAGAGGCCAAGTCCACGGTGTTATTTCTTTCCTTCTTTTTTTTTTTTCCCCTAAAAACAGAAGTTTTAATTGCTTTTGGTCCAGAGTTGGTAATTCACATTATCTCATGGCGCAGAGGCCCAGCTGGGGATTCCTGGACAGTACTGACAAGCAAGAGACAGTAGTACAGTGGGTCAGGCCCAGGAAGGGGAGAAGAAAACTGGGGACGCTTTGCAACCTGCTGAGGTGGCCAGGTACAGTGGCTCACGCCTATAATCCTAGCAATCTTGGGAGGCTGAGGCAGGAGGATCACTTGAGCTCAGGAGCTGGAGACCAAACTGAGCAAGAGTGAGATCCCATCTCTACTAAAAATAGAAAAAATTAGGGCAGCTCTTGTGGCTCAAGGAGTAGGGCGCTGGCCCCATACACCAGGGGTTGTGGGTTCAAGCTCGGCCCTCATCCAAAACTGCAAAAAAAAAAAAAAAAAAAGAAAGAAAAGAAAAAATTAGCTGGCTAATAGGATGAGTGCCTAAAGTCATAGCTACTCAAGAGGCTGAAGCAGAAAGATGGCTTGCTCCCAGGAGTTTGAGGTTGCTTTGACCTGGGCTGGTGCCACGGTACTCTAACCCCCTGGGCAGCAGAGTGAGACTCTGTCTCAAAAAACAAAAAATTAAAAATTAAAAAATAAAACCTACTGAGGTCCCATGGGGGGAGGTGGGCACATGCTCAGGGAGGGGGTCTACCTTTGCCTCAACCACTCAGAACTCCAAAGTCATGCATGGGCCTCAGTTTTCCCATGGGAAACTGGGCCACTAGGAATGTTAGTTTGAGGGTCCTAAAGAAACCCAGTTGGGCAGGATCCTAAAATAATTTAGGACTGTGGTTGTCTCTTTCCCAAGGGACCCCCTTCCCTGCACCCCTCCACCATCCCTAACCCATTCCCCGGGGAAAAAGTATTTTCTTTTAGGCCGAACATCAAGGCTCATGCCTATAATCCTAGCACTCTGGGAGGCTGAGGTGAGTGGATTGCTTGAGCTCAGAAGTTCTAGACTAGCCTGAGCAAGAGGGAGACCCCATCTCTACTAAAAACAGAAAAACTAGCTGGATGTGGTGGCGTGCACCTATAGACCTAGCTACTTGGGAAGCTGAGGCAAGAGGATCACTTGCAGCAAGCTGTGATCCAAGTCAACAGAATTAGACTCTGTCTCCAAAAACAAACAAACAAAAAAAACTTCCTGAAACTTCTGTGGGCACAGCAACCACAAACTGGTAGGCAAAAGGGAAGAGAGGGGCTGGGCGCGATGGCTCACACCTGTAATACTAACACTGTGGGAGGCAGAGGGAGGTGGATTCCCTGAGCTCAGGAGTTCAAGACCAGCCTGAGCAAGAGCGAAACGCCATCTCTAAAAAAAGTAGCTGGGCATTGTGGTGAGTGCCTATATCCCAGCTACTCAGGAGGCTGAGGCAAGAGAATGGCTTGAGCCCAAGAGTTTGAGGTTGCTGTGAGCTATGACACCACAGCACTCTACTGAGGATGACAAAATGAAACAATGTCTCTTGGGGACAGTTCCCCTCCCTGCCCAGGTCTCTTTTCCCCAACATGGCTCAGTCTACCTCTTGCATGTGCCCTGACAGGGATCCTGCCCCCATCCAAACACACATGCATCTGGAAATGGCCCTTCAGCCTGGTGGCTCAGTTCTGCAAGACAAGTGGGATCTACCGCTTGATCCCACCCAGACTCCTACAAACCCTCCATTGGCAGCATATGTTAAAAAAAAGAAGGCAAACACACAGAAAAACTCCAAAACCCAGATAAGATGATGATGTGGGGAGATAGCATGTATGGGTGCCTCAGTAGCTGGCCTCCTCTTGGTAGCAGGGGGGATACTCTGGGCCTTCCCCTGAACCTAGGCAGTTGTCAGCATCCAGTGGAGCTCCATCGGTAGCTGGGCCTTGTGGGCAGTACTTGGGATCATATATCTGCCGACCCAAGCCAAAGACCTGGCCACTCTGGTTGGCACCCTGTGTATAGCCCATCTGTAGCGACATGGAGGAGTTGTCACACTTGTCAGTCCCTAGCTTGGTATCATAGATGTGCCTCCGGGTCCCAGGAGCTGTCATGCCCACCTGGAAAGGGAGGTAAGAGCATGGTCAGGTTGGAAAGAAGAGGGGACCTTCCCAAATTCCCACACTATTTCTCTCTGTCTTGCCTTTGAACTCACAGTGCATAACTCCTGTGGTCCCTCCAAGCTTTACAAAGACACCCTCTCCTTTCTGACTCTATGTAGAGTGTGGACCTTCATTACCAGGGTCCTTCTCACCTGTTTCAACTCTGACCCCCTAGAACCAGTAATGTTTGGGTCCAGCTCTCTCCCTGTCAAACAGGAAGCTCATCCTGTCTAGAGCTGAGACCTCCTGGGGATCTGAGGGTTCCAAAACATTCACACTGATACGTTCAATATGGCAGAAAACCTGAGAATTGCAGGATCTAAAAATATCAGAACTGGGTAACAAACTTGAGGGAAACTAGGGCACAGAGTGAGGTAGTCACTTCCTTGCAGATACACAGCAAAGTGGAAAGAGCGCTTAGGCTACAGTCAAAGGCAGAGACAGAGAGGCAAGAGGGAAACCTACAGTGAGGTTTCTAGAAGGAGGTGCTCTTGGGGACAGGGTGTGGAGAGGTGGGCAAGGGGTCGGGGGGGACCCAGGTGGGGCCCACCTGGCTGGCACACTTGTTTGTGCCCATCTGCAGGCTGATGGTTGAATGGTCCATGGGGGGCAGGATATGATTCTTAGGATCGTAGAGATGCCTTCTTGTGCCATATGCTGTCATGCCCGACTGGCTGGCACATTTGTTGGTGCCCATCTGCAAGGAGGTGTGCAGGAAAAGTCAGGCTCCCCATGACTGGCCTCCAGCCCCTCCCAAACTTGAAGGGATCACAGGGATCTAGAGGGTCAGGTCATCCCCACTGCTGTAGGCCCCCAGGCTGGGGAAGCCAACACCCCCACCTGCAGCCCGATGACGCACTGTCCAGCCTTCATGGTGGCATCATCAAAGTTCCGTTCCTGTTTCTCTGAGTACTTAACACCAATGTCCATGCCAGTCTGTAGCCCCTTTGTCTTGGCCTGGCATGAGGAGAAAGTGGGGAGTATCAGCGAAGGGCAGTGGGAACCCCAGGTTCATGTCGGGGGGACTCTACATGCCCATGATGGAGCTCCGGCCACCTCACCTTATGTGACAGCAGACTTAGTCTTCCAGTGCTCAGAACAAAAATTCTCTCCTCTTCTACCACCTCCTTTTACCCAGCCCCCGCAAGCAACTGCCCCCAACTCTCACCAGGATACCTTCCCCTAGCTCCTGTCTGGCTTCCACTCCCCATGTGGTAGCTACAGGGGGTTTCTGAAAACTCCATCCGAAGTACAATTTCCCGATATAAAACCTTCTCCCTGTTCCTGCTGCACTCCCAAGCCAGTCCCAATGTCGGAGCTTCCTTTTCCTGCTGCCCAAAATACTGTTCTTTTTTTTTTTTTTTTTTTTTTTAGACAGAGCCTCAAGCTGTCACCCTGGGTAGAGTGCCGTGGCATCTCAGCTCACAGCAACCTCCAATTCCTGGGCTTAAGCGAGTCTCCTGCCTCTGCCTCCCAAGTAGCTGGGACTACAGGCGCCCGCCACAATGCCCGGCCATTTTTTGGTTGCAGCCGTCATTGTTGTTTGGCGGGCCCTGGGGCTGGATTAGAACCCGCCAGCTCAGGTGTACGTGGCTGGCGCCTTAGCCC
>CAUYON010127374.1:0-77330 GCA_963573935.1 Arctocebus calabarensis | reverse complement strand
CCAAGTAGCTGGGACTACAGGCGCCCGCCACAACGCCCGGCCATTTTTTGGTTGCAGCCATCATTGTTGTTTGGCGGGCCCTGGGGCTGGATTTGAACCCGCCAGCTCAGGTGTACGTGGCTGGCGCCTTAGCCCGTTGAGCCACAGGCGCCGAGCCAAGTTTTATAGTTTTTAGAGTTTAAGTTTTATACTTCTTTTGTTAAATTTATTCCGAAGGATTTTATTCTTTTTGATGCTATTATAAATGGAACTGTTTTCTTATTTTCAGATTATTCACTCTAAGTCTTAGAGTGTATATATATACAATTGATTTTGAGTTTTGCATACTGATCTTCTGTTTTGCAACCCTGCTGAACTTGTTTATCATTTCTAATATGTTTTTAGTGGATTCCTTATAATTTTCTATATACCAGATTACATCATCTTTGAAGAGATATTTTCCGTTTTCTTTTCCAATTTGGATCCCCCCCCCCCAACTTACTAAGCAGATTAGAACCTCTAGCACCATGTGGAATATAATTGGTGAAGAGAATAGCATTGGTTAGAGTAGACAACCTTGTTTTTTTCTAATATTAGAAAGAAAGTATCTAGTATTTAAACATTAAGTATGATTATAGCTGTGTTTTTTTTTTGGAGATGCTTTTTATCAGAGGATTTCCCTATTTCAAGGTTGCTGAGTGTTTTATCCTAAAAAAGTGTTGGATCTTTGTCAAATACTTTTTCTGCCTCTTTTGATTATGAAGTGTTTTTATTCTACTGACATAGTATATCACAAAAATTGATTCTTTTTTCTTACTTTTAAAAATTTTTTACAGAAACAGGGTCTCAACATGTCCAAGGGTCTCCAACTCTTGGACTCAAGTGATCCATCCTCCTGCTTCAGGCTCCCAAAACTATAGGCATGAGCCATTGCACCTGGCCTGATTTTCAAATGTTAAACTAACTTTCCATTCCTAGGATAAATCCTGCTTTGTCATAATGTATCATTATGTTTGATTTGCTAATATTTAGTTAGAAGATTTTTGTGTCCATGTTCATATTTACCTGTAGCTTTCTTTTCTTGTGATGCTCTGTCTAGATTTGTTATCAGGGTAATGCTAGTCTCATAAAATGAGTTGGAAGTGTTTGCTACTACTCTACCTTCTAGAAACATTTGTTAAGAACTGGTGTCAAGAGCCAGATATAGTGGCTCATTCCTATAATCCTAGCACTCTGGGAGGCAGAGGAAGGTAGACTGCCTAAGCTCAGGAGTTTGAGACTAACCTGAGCAAGAGTGAGACCCATCTCTAAAAATAGCCAGGTGTAGTGGCAGGTGTTTCCAGTTCCTAGTACTTGGGAGGCTGAGGCAAGAGGATCACTTAAACCCAAGAATTTGAGGTTGTTGGGAGCTATGATGCCACAATGCTCTATCAAAGGCAAAAAAAAAGTGAGACTCTGGGGTGGGGAGGAGAATTGGTATCAATTCTTCTTTAAGTGTGTGGTAGAATTCAGCAGTGAAGCCATCTAGGTATGGGCTTTTTTTTGTGGGTAGGTTTTTGATTACTAAATCAATCTCTACTTATAGGTCTGTTCACGTTGTCTCTCTCTCTCTTTTTAATTAAATCATAAAGTGGTAGATCATGTATACATTAATGCATCTATGGGGTACAATGTCATTTCATATGCAAGAGACAGTTTTGGTAAATTTGTGTCTTTGTAGAAATCTATTTCACCAAACTTGCTTACTCTATAGGCACAGCTGTTCATGGTATTCCTATATCATCTGTCTTATTTGTATGAAATTGGTATCAGTGTTCCTTCTTTAATTTCTAAGTCTAATAATTTGAGTCTTTTCTCTTTTTCTGGCTGATGCCTTACCTGTCCTTGGAAGACAGGCCACCAACTGGGTGCTAGGGGGAAAGGGAGTCCTAAGTTCTTGGCTAACCCAATGTGAAGTGAAGTTTTCATCTTTCTGAGCTAAGAGGGATAGAAAGAGGAGGTCCAGATTTAAACATCAATATAGAAGCTAATTTGCTTCAGTATAGGGACATTTAATAATTTCTTCTCTTTTTTCCCCCACTTTCATCTTCTTTTTGGAACTCCTATTATTTAGATGTTGAACCTTCCTAAAAAATCCTCAATTTTATTTTTTCTTTCCTACTTTCCATTCTTTTTGTTAAACTTTCTGGGATTTTTCTTCCTCTTTCTCTTTCAAATTTTTCATTGACTCTTGTTCCTTTCTAACTATTGGAGGCATTCCTCAAATGTCTGTAAATCTTGGGTATCAGTTCATATTAAAAGTCAGGCACTGGAACGCTGTCTGAAAACTATATGTATGTGGAGCGTTGAGGGGAATTTGCCAATTGGTTTCATTATAAAATAACTGAGCAGAGCTAGACCATTTTATTGGGTAACCTCCAGTTGTATTTATACTTGTTTTTCTTTAGCTGGACAGTTTCTAGGCAAAATGTGAATTTCTTACCTGGGAGATAGTTCGGCTGTCATTGTTCTGGTAGTTAAGAAGGAAAAAGAGTTAAGGGTGGAAGGTATGTGCATCATTCGATATGCAGACTATAACTTAATCTCCTTTTCTTCAGCATAGCGCTCACCTCTCCCTTCAGTTGTGCTTGATATCTTTGAATCTAGAGATCAGCTACTTCTCCCTCTACAGCAGTGGTTCTCAACCTTTTTAATGCCGTGCCCCTTTAATACAGTTCCTCATGTTGTGGTGACCCCCAACCATAAAATTATTTTTGTTGCTACTTCAATCACCACAACATGAGGAACTGTATTAAAGGGTGCTCTACAGAGAATGAACTTCTAGTCTTTCATTAGGCAGGAGAATGTTTGTCTCTTACTGTGGGGGTTGAGGGACAGTATTATAATAACAATATCTAATACTTATTAAGAAGGTACTCTGTGACAAGCAGTATTCTTAGAAGTTTACAGGTATTAACTCATTGAATCTACATAATGTTTAATTGAAGTAGGTTATATTATGATATCCATTTTACAAGTGAAGTAATTACAGTAGAAGGTAGGTAGTTAAGTAACTTATATAAGGTTTTACCAATAATGAATGGCAAGAGCTCAGATTCGCATACAGGCACAGTCTAGTCTGAAGTTCTCTTTTAATCAACCTCTATACTATACTGTCTCTGTAGGTCTCACAGCAAGGAATAAAGGGTCTAACTGCTCCTATTTTTTCTCTTAACTAATCCTTGTTTTTAGCCTCACACTCACATATTGCCTTAAGAGATACCTAGTATTCCTCATTTCTCAGTCTTTCCGGGCTTCTGTATTCAAATTGTTGGTTCTCTAACGTCACAGATAAAGTTTTCTCTATTATATTTTGCTAAGTCAGTTTTTATTATCCATCTACTTTCCCCTCCCCTTTTGGTTCTTGTGAGTTTATGCACCTTCTATTTCTTTATCATCATTTTACTAAAGTTTAAAAAGGAATGGGCATAAAAGTTATGCCCTTTATTCTTACTTTTTTTTTTTTTTTTATATATTCTTACTTTCACCCTACTGTACTCTCCCTGGGTGATCTTGTCCATTCCCAAGATTTCAATTACTGCTGTGTAGCTACCAAATCTCAAATTTTATCTTTAGGCCAGTCCTCTCTCTTGAGCTTAAACTCTATATATCCAAGTAGCTACTAGACAATTACACTTGTGTGTTCCCCAGGCAACTCAAGTTTAACAGATTTACAGCCTCACACTTGAATCTTACTAATTTCAAATCCTTGTCTTATGTCTGCTTAAGGATTTCTATTTAAATCATTACAATCTGTAGAGTCACTAAAACAAAAATTCAAGGGATCATTTTTTACTCTTTTCCCACAACTAATAAGTTCATCAATTCCTGTCATTTCAACCTTTGATATCTTACTACTCTACCTCTACTAGGGGGAAAAAATCCTCATACAGGCTTTCCCTTCTTTCCTATCCACTTGATTTTCCACTGCTGAGAGAGTGACCTTTCCACTCTTCTGCTTGAATTATTATGATGTTTATCCATTTTCTATAATACAAAGTCTAAATGCATTAACACAATATTCAAAGTTTGGCTTCTACTTACTCATTCTACTTCCTACCATTTGTATACCAATGATTATGTAGTCTTGCTACTTCCCTATTAGGAGTCTAAACCTTAACCAAATCAAACTAATCAAAGTTTTTGAAACTACATTCTTTTTCACATTTCCGAAACTCAGCACATGTTGCTTTTAACCACTATGCCTTATTATCTTTCTAAGACAGGAATGTAGATGGTATCTTATTGGAAGACAATAAATAGATGAGTCTGGTTTGAGGGCGCATGTTAGTAATAATATTCACAATAACAGGTACCAATAGTTGGACTAGTATGTATCAAGCAGTGTTAGCTCTTTTACATACATAGTTTTTAATCATTACAATAATTCTGTAAGATTATGTATCATTCTAATGTTATTGCTATTTCTAAAGTTCAATTATACCTGTATAAGGCCAGGAAGCTAAGAGACAGACCTTGAATTTTAATTTGTATTTGTTTAAAATCCATGCTCTTAAGGCCAGGTGAGGTGGCTCATGCCTGTAATCCTAGCACTCTGGGAGGCTGAGGCAGGTGGATTGCTTGAGCTTATGGTTCAAAACCAGCCTGAGCAAGAGTGAGACTCTGTCTCTAAAAAACAGCTGGGTGTGGCTCAGCACCTGTAGCACAGTGGTTACGGCACGAGCCACATACACTGAGGGTGGCGGGTTTGAACCCAGCCCAGCCAAGCTATACAACAATGACAACTGCAACAGAAAATAGCCGGGTGTTGTGGCGGGCAGCTGTAGTCCCAGCTACTTGAGAGGATAAGGCAAGAGAATCGCTTAAGCCCAAGACTTTGAAGTTGCTGTGAGCTGTGAGGCCATGACACTCTACCAAGGGTGACAGTGAGACTTTGTCTCAAAAAAAACAAAAAAAAACCAGTTGGGTGTTGTGGTGGGGTGCCTGGAGTCCCAGCTACTCAGGAGACTGAGGCAAAAAGATTGCTTAAGCCCAGGAGTTTGAGGTTGCTGTGAGCTATGATGCCAAGTAACTCGACCCAAGGGTTACCCAAGGGTTACCCAAGTGAGACTGTCTCAAAAAAAAAAAAAAAAAAAGTCCACGCTCTTGTAATTCTATCAAGCTAATGCTGGTGTTGAAGGAAGAGTTGAGAGGTAAGAATGGAAAGGTTGGTTGGGGATCATTGTATAAGTGAAGACAAGAATAAAAGGCTGAAGATCAAATTTTGCTTAAGTAGCCAGAGTTAGTTGAAGGAAAGGGGAAGGACTTGGTTAATCTAAAAAAGTGTTGCTTTAGGAGGATGATCTGCTAACAATGTATACAAAGAATTAGCGGAAGAATGTAAAAGGAAGAAAACCAATTAAGAGTGCTTACCTGCCTAGTAGCAGCTGTATAGCTCTGGTATCAGCTTTTGTGTCATTTTTCCAAAATGTATTCTCAGTTGGAGAATGGAGGTGATGTTCAATGTGGTCTTTAAATTGATTCCTAGACCAGGATCTCATTCTAAGGAGTTGAAAAATATTTTCTCACTGAGTGGCTAAGAGATGGGAAAAATCTAAATCAATTAGTACATGTAGCTGGTCTCACTTAGAATATTGAATATGCTTTAGACTTAACTGCCTTAAATATATATAAAATTTTATACTTTGCAAGCTCTTTCCTGTTAGAATCCCATTTCTTTTTTGTGAGGTAGAAAAGAATATTTCCACTTTATATTTAAGCATGCCAGATGAGAGAGCTAACAATTTATCCATTTATACATTTAGCAAGTACCAATGCTAGGACTAGATTTCGAGAACCTTAACTCCTAGTTTAGGGTTCTTTTGTATTACATTAAGAATTATTTGCTGAGCATTTCCAAGATTATCCAGTCCATAACTTGACAAAAATACAGGTTAACAACTATTAAGAAATATGCGTAAAATATATACATACTTTTGGGGTTCATGTCTATCCTATTAACTTACTGTGTTGATGCTCTATGAGGATCTTCCTGTATAGGAGAATGAACTTTGTCCAACAACATGCTAGTATCTGGGCTTGATTTCATTGCAGAAATCACCATGGCATTACGTAGTTTATTGCCTTGCTCTAGCAGAGCTGAAGAGGATAAAAGCAGAAAACAAAAAATCCAAAATCCAACAGAAACATTTTACAGTTTGCTTTTTTTTTTGAGACAGAGCCTCAAGCTGTCACCCTGAATAGAGTGCCGTGGCATCACAGCTCACAGCAACCTCTAATTCCTGGGCTCAAGCGAGACTCTTGCCTCTGCCTTCCAAGTAGCTGGGACTACAGGCGCCCCCCACAATGCCCGGCCATTTTTTGGTTGTTTGGCGGGCCTGGGCTGGATTCGAACCCGCCAGCTCAGGTGTATGTGGCTGGCACCTTAACCCGTTGAGCCACATTTTACAATTTGTTTTTTTTAAGAAAGAAAAAACAACTATCTTAAAATTGTAATATTCAATATATATCAATAACAGAAGATGAGTACAAGTCACATTTGACTTCTGCAATTACAAGAGAAGCTCAAAGTGGTTACCGTCAGCATCAAGACACTTCTGATTACGGCAAACTGCTGCTTGAACCACATTGGTCTTGTACTCCTCAAATGACACCCGTGCTTTTGCCATTGCCTTTGACTATCCTGCCTGTTGCATGTGACACCAGCATTCATTTGATTAACTCCTTCTTTTGAGTGAACATCATACTACACACTGCGACCATAATTTAATTCAATTTCAAAAAGTAATAAATACATACGTAACATCTCATAGAGTGATAATGGATAGAATATTTCAGAATTAAATACCTAGCGTCCTGAATACGGTAAGTAGATAATTAAATAAAAGTATGAACCCACTCAGGACATGTAACTGTGAAAATCAGAACACCAACTGCATAAAGAAAATTTCATAAGCTTTCAGAGGGTACGGGAAGTATGTAGTAAGAAAGGGCAGTTAAAAATATACTTTGTACCTGCTATAAGACATAGCATTAGACAATGAAATGATATCCTCAAATGCAGAAGAAAAATAATTGTCAACTTAGAATACTTTATTTGTACATCTTTCATTATACTTAGCATAGGCAACTCCAGGGAGGAGCTTGGTACAGGTTTAACACAGATGAAATGATGAAAATAATTATTCTTGCACTATCTTTGCTTTTACATCAGCTTTATCGAAATACTGTAAAATTCACATTTCTTACAAGCCAGTCATTTATAATGCAGTATTTTTTTAGTATATTTCCAGAGTTGTGCAATCAACCCTACAATCAAGCTTAGAACATATTCAGCAGTCCAAAAAGAAACCCCATGCTCACTGACTATCACCCCTAACACAGCCTCCTATTAATTTCTCACTACAACACTAATTAAGCATTAATTTATGTTCTGTCTCTGTATAATTGCCTATTCTGGATTTTTTGTATAGATGGAATCATGCAATTTGTGGTTCTTTGTGACTAGCTTCCTTCACTTAGCCTAACATTTCCAAGGTCTATCCATATTGTGGGTGTGTATTAATACTTTTTTATTGGTAAATATTCCATTCTAAGTACCACATTTTATTTATTCATTCATCAGCTGATGAATAACTGTTTTTTCCCCATGTTTTGGCTTTTCAGGTGCCTAAATCTTGTATATCTTCTTTGGACAATTCTCAGTTCCTTTGCCCATTTAAAAAATTGGGCTGTGTGTCTTCATATTATTGTAATGATTCTTTGTGTGTTCCACATAAAATTCTCTTATAAGATACCTGATATGCAAACATGTTCTTCCATTCTGTTTTCTTTTTATTTTCTTGCTGGTATCCTTTGAAGCACAAAATTTTGATGACATTCCATTTATTTTTTCTTTTGTTGCTAAAACTTTTGATAGTATAATCTAAGAAACTATTGCTTAATCCAAGGAAACACTCCCCTTGTTTATTAAAAAAATCATGTTTGTACTTTTTTATTACTTTTATAACTTGTAGGCATTTTTCATTATAGCCCCTGTTATGCATTTTTTCATTATAGCCCATTATGCATTTTTTCATTATAGCCCAGATATGCATTATATCTGTCCTGTCCTGTTCTATCTTTCTCCCTGTAGTTATCTATCTATAAATAAGATCTTCATGTATATTACATATAATGGTTTTATCCTCTTTTTCTCTCAAAACTCTATAGTGAACATTTTCTCCTATTATTTAAAGTATTTGGAAAAGATCAGATAAAGATCAGATAAAGCTGTAAATCCTACCACGTAACCATAATGCATTTAATCATTTCCATATTCTTGTACATTTATAAAGTATTTTAATGTGACATTATTAACGGTTAGCAAACATGTTATGTGTATATATATATATATATATATATATATAAATCCAAATACCTCGTCTCCCTAGAATAGACACTAGTTAAGAGGTAGAGTAACTGGGTCCAAGGGCATGAACATCTTTCGATGTGAATTGTTTTCCATACAGTTGTGCCAATTCACACTTTCCTGAAAAGTGCCTATTTCAGTGTATCCTTATTGGTGTGGTTTTATTTTTAATCAAGTAGTGATTGGGTGAATACTCCTTGATGCCCAGCACTTACTTAACGCTGAGATTGTAGCTGTCAATTCCGCATGACATAGGAAGCCATCAATCCTACCAAAACTTTCCCAGGAGAACTTACATGACTTTTTGGTGACTTCACACTTCATTAAAATGCTACAAAACACATAACAGGTTATTAAGAAGGTGCTTTTTCTTTCTTTTTTTTTTTTTTCTAAAGCAGCTTCAAAAACAACATTGGAGAGATGCCTTTGTTTTTTTTCTTAATTTTTATTTATTAAATCATAGCTGTGTACATTAGTGCAATCATGGGGTACATTGTGCAGGCTTCATATACAATCTGAAATATTTTCATCCAACTATTCGACATAACCTTCATGAGATTTTCTTGTTTATTGTGTGAAAAATTTGTGTTCTGCATTTAGTAGGTTTCACCTGTCCCTTCTAAGATGCGCCATAAGTGCGATCCCACCATTTACCCTCTGGAGGGGGTGGATGGAGGTGACTTTCTGAGCTGGTGCTGTTTTCTTTTGCAGGGTGTAGTTGGCAAAGAGTAACTGTTTAATTTTTAATTAATTTTAGAAAGAGACAAGGTCTTGCTCTGTCATCGAGTGTACAGTGGCATGATAGTAGCTCACTGTAGCCTCCAACTCCTGGGCTCAAGTGATCCTCCTGCCTTAGCCTCCCTCTGAGTAAATGCATATTTTAAAAAGTGAATACTTTACAGCAGGTATCAGAGTTATGAGAGAAATGAGTAGCCTTCCTGCTCAGTGTGTTTGAGAGATCTCCAAGGCCAGGGACTCTAGCTTACTCTTACGATGTGAAACACTTAATGCCACAGATGCCAGGTGGGCAGATCAGTGTTGGAATCCAGGTATCCCCATTTTCTGGCTGGGTGATGTTAGGTCTGCCTTGATCGTGCATGAAGCACACTTAGCATAGCTACGTGGATGGTAGTTTATCATTATAACTTGGAGGGAAAGTTCTCGGTAAATGTTCGCTGTTTTCTGTTCATCTGTCTCCCCAACAGGAAAGCAAACACTAAGGTGGTCAAAACAGGTATTCCATACAATTATTAAGTGAATAAGTGAAGCAAAAACTTTTTATTTTGTTTTGGCTTTTTATTTATTTATTTTTGAGACAGAATCTTAGTCTGTTGCCCTGGATATGGATAGAGTGCCATGGTGTCATAGCTCACTCACAGCAACCTCAAACCCTTGTGCTCAAGCAAGCCTCGTTCCTCAGCCTCCCGAGTAGCTGGGACTATAGATGCCCACTAGCCCACGGAGCTAGGTTTTCTCTTTTGGGTAAAGGAGGGGTCTCCCTCTTGGTCAGGCTGGTCTCCTTGAACTTGTAAGCTCAAGCAATCCTCCCACCTCGGCGTTCCAGAGTGCTAGGATTACAGGTGTGAGCCACCACGCCTGGCTAAAAAAAAAAAATTTTTGTAAGTATATATAGAAGAAACTTTCCAGTTTTCCATCTTAGAGGCCACTCATCCTCTATTTCAAAATTAAACCCATCTCACATTAGAAAATTTTCTGTGCTATTAATATCCACTGAGGCTTCCTAGGTGAGATTTTACTCTGAAAAGAACCATTATTTGTAGCCTGTCATGTTTCAATTTTTGCAGGGATACGCTTTTGTGCTGTAGTGCTAATATTTTAAATCATTTAGCAGATAACAACAACAAAAAAACCCACTTAGAGTCTGATTTAATCAAGAAGCGCAGGATGATGTGTGAAAAACCCAGTGCTGGTCTGATCCTTGGTTTTATTGAAGTCTATGAAAAGGTATAAAGTACGTGACCTTTTTAGGTCAGGATTTTATGGCTCTGGTAAATTCCCCAGGCCTAGCAGTTGTTGGTGAGAACATGCAAGTGATAACATGAAGGTGCTTCTCTCTAAGTACATCTTTCCCAGGAGTGGATGAGATCATGGACTTGAAAGTGCCTCGAGAAAAGTAAAGTTTTATAAGTCTAAAACACTATATTATTCTTGTTATTTTGTTGTGATAAAACAAACACAAAAGGAGTTAAAATTGAGGCAAAGATTTTTTTTAGTTGTTTCCTAAGGTTTGCCAGCTAAACAGGTTGTTAGAGCTTTGGTCGTCCAAACCTCTCACTTTTCTACATGAAAAAAGAGTAAAGTCACTTTATCAAGATCATATTACTTAAAATCAAAGTCTGAATGCTCTGTGTAAAAATAGTGGATGGCAAAAATGAATAATTTAAAATGTTCATAAAAGACTGTTATTTATCTTCACGATAGAAAGAAAAGGTAAAGTTAGATTCATGTATCCCAGACACAGTGGGTTTGAGTGTATTTTAAATGTTATTGTCCCAAGGTAAATTAAAAAAAAAATCTGAAATAAGAAATTTCAATTACGAAGTCCTTAGGGGAATCAATCACTTTAGTGTTTTGAAAATGCTTTTGCTGCATAAGCAGAGTTTAAATTCTCAGTCTCAAAAAATAATTAATAAATAGGGCAGTATCTGTGGCTCAAAGGAGTAGGGTTCTGGCTCCGTATGCCAGAGATGGTGGGTTCAAACCCAGCCTCGGCCAAAAAACTGCAAAAAAAAGAAAATAATAAAATAAATAAATAAATTCTCGGTCTCCAAGCTTATTGTAATTTATCAAATAGCCTCATCCTTCGGAGAACTGCTTATAAGAAAGGTACTACCTTTTCTGAAGATTAATTTATATTAAAATTAATACAAGTTAATGTAATCTTTTAGGAACTCTCTTTTTTTTCCTATGGGGTGCCATGATTAAAATTCAACCATGTTCCTTAAGTTAAACATTAAGAAACTTATTTCCTGGTAAGCAGAATTCCCCTTTTACTTTTATCTATAAAGGTCCTATATGAAAGATACTGGGTGACATTTTGAATACATAAAAATAAGTGCTAAGCTGCTCTTTTAGGCAAAGATTACTTTGATGCTTAGGTAGAGCAGTTTCCCACACTCAACTCTGGATAGCAATGTATTTAAAACACAATTGGAGACCCTGTCTCTACTAAAAATAAAAAGAACTAGCCAGGGGTTGTGGTAGGTGCCTGTAGTCCCAGCTACTTAGGAGGCTGAGGCAAGAGGATCACTTGAGTCCAAGAGTTTGAGGTTTCTGTGAGCTAGACAATGCCATGGCATGCTATCCAGGGTGACAGAGTGAGATGCTGTCTCACGTTAAAAACAAACAAAAAAATCCCACAACTGTCCTTTATCCAACTCTATTTGGATATATTAAAGAATGAGTGAGAAATCTGAATCACTTTAGGGAGCTCCAGAAAATACTGAATTTTATCATTATAACTTGGAGAGAAAATGGGCAAATGATTGGCAGTTGAGTTTTCTGTACTGTTTATCACTAACTAGAGAGGCCTACTCAGGAAGCGAGCAGTGGAAACCAGCTCTTGGGCACTAATTTTTTCTATGTAGCAGAGCGGGGCATATAAAGACTCTGGGGAGAGAAAAAGCCAAGGTAAAGAGCAAGGTGAAAACCTAGGTAACTTTGCTATTCTCGGGCTACAGCATATACAGCCATCCCTGCTGCGTGAACTTGAAAGAGCAGCGAACAGTGGCAAGTGTGCTTTGCACAAATACTTGCCATCACACAATCTTGCATAATTGATGCAAGATGATTCGTCCTCCCTTGTCAAAAAGACAAAGTACTAGTTCTTCCAAAAACCAGACTCGACAGCTATTACATAACACTCGTTTTAAAGGATTTGAAATAATTTTAATTGGTACTTACCTGGGAGGCTCTATCACTTTTCAATTCACCAACTCTCTTGAAATGGCCTCATGAATGGTCTGACATTGGCAGCTGGGAAGGTCTGATAAGACAGGGTGATGTATACAAATGGTTTCTTCTTCAGGAGAATTCATCCAGAAGAATTGTCAAATTATTTTTAAATGGCTTTAGTTCTTATTGAAACATTGCAAGAGAAGTTTAAAGCCTTCGCTTGCATGTGCGACATCGTTCATTGGTAGTTCTGTCACAGAATTGTGGAATGCGTGAGCTGGGACATACTTGAGGTTTGTCTTTACTAAAGCACTCGCTTTCTCCAAACGAGGTAACAGAGATTGAGAGGTTAAGTAACTTGAGGGGTATAGTATAAACTCAAGGATGAAAGGAGGCTTTGGAAATCCTCAAGGTCACAGTCACTTACATAATTGATTGTGAAGAAGATTGAAGAATGTCTAAGATTTTTTTCAGTATCAATAGATAAGACTTTGGAGGTGGGAAGAATAGAAAGAAGGGGCAGATTGTTAAGAAAAGGAATATTTCGTTGACTTTGGTTACAATGCTGAAATAATAATAGTCTCATTTTTTGAGACTGTCAGAAGGCTAAAAGTAATATAACCTTTCAATAGGAAGAACGGGGCCAGGCTTTCACTCTGAAGCTAACTGGGAAGGGCTTAAAGGGACTAGACCCAAAATGAAAACTGTTTTATGTTTATTTAAAATGTGTCTTTTTAGATATAGCGTGCATTGCTCCAATGATAAATCCACCAGAGGCTCTGACTTCACCAGAAACCCAATATATCAATGTAGCAAAACTGCACTTATACCTCATGAACGTACACAAATAAGTAATCAATAAATCCTAAATTTTGAGTAACTCATATTTCCAGATTCCCTCTTGGTAGTCTCCCCAGACTGAGGGAAGACTAGGAAGGAGAGTCCGCAACCTTGATCTCTGTGATTTGGATGTAGAGACCCAGATGCCAGGCATTTTGTGACAGACACCAAAACCAACCTGGATCTGCCCCAGAGCAAATGCCTGCGCCTTAGTGCGGGTTTGAGTGTGACACAGGCGACCAGAATCAGCCAGGGAGCATGAGGGGCCTTGGTTGCCTTGGCAATGATCTGGCTTTTGGCAGGGATTACGGGTAACTGGAAGGGTGGGTGGAGGGGCTGCCAAGACGCCTGAGGAAATTGCCCTCTCTTGTGAATGCTCTTGACGAAGGTCATAACCTGTGACTATTCTCTCACCCTGTGAGGAATTTTCTAATAGCCCTGAGATTATTTTGCAGCTGTTAGTATCAACAAAACAAAGATGTGAGCTTATAATGACTTCACCTTAATAAAATATTCCTTATGTATATACCCAGTGTGTTGAAAATGATGGTCATTTGCTGGGTCGTATTACGTTATTTGTGTAAGTCACAGTATTCCATTTTAACATTTGGATTATTAGCATGACATTAGAGCAATCTTTAAGTTTTTTCAAATGTTTAGGTAACATTGTTTTCAATTCTAAGGTAAAGTTCAAGTTGTAGTTGAGCCCTTCACCCAGGGAGCCTGATGAACACCCTCACGTTGTGCACATTAGGTGAGATCCCACCAATTGTCCTTCTCCTTCTACTGATTGGCCTCCTCTCTCAGCCCCCTTGCTAGACTATATTTGTGTTTTATCGTTCATGTGGTCATGTAGTTGTTCACATATTGGTTTCATATTAGTACAGTCTTTAAATTTATTAAGAAAACAGCTGAGGAGGTGTGAAGCAGGCATTGTATGGAAAAGGTTGTTGGTTGTAACATACATCTAGGTTCTCCTTGCTTCGTAACATGAGCTGCATTTTAGTGGGACACAAGGCCACTATGCTAAAAGACTACATTGTCTGGGTCCCTTGCATCCAAGTGGGGCCAAGCAACTAGGTTCTATGTAGCAGAACTGTTGTGCGGGACCTCAGGGAGGAAATGTAAGCAGAACAGTTGTGAGGGCCTCTGGGAGTTCTTTTTGAAAGAAAGGAAACTCTCTTCTTGTTCCTGGCTGAACTCAGAGGAGATAGAAGGAACCCTGCAATCAACCTTCAACTTGAATGTAATATGAGAAAGTGATGAGCAGTGAGGGCAAGGGTGTGGGCTGCTGACACCAGGGAGCTCGCCACCAGCCCAGACCCTCTGCTGATGGACTTCTTTAGATGACAGAATGATAAATGACATTCTTTTCCATCTGGGATGTCCACATATAGTCAGCTGGATGTAATCCTAAGTAATACATATCTCAAAATAGTTTGCAAACACTTAGCCCAGGTAAGAAAATCATCAAGCCAAAATTGTTGCCAATAGGTACAAAAAACAAGTTTTACTTAAGACCTTTCTTGTGGTTATTTTGAGACAGGGTCTCACCACCTCTCCTAGGCTAGGGTGCAGGGGCATCACTACAGCTCACTGCAATGTCAGACTCCTAGGGTCAAGTGATCCTCCTCCCTCAGCCTCCTGAGTAGCTGGGACTACAGGTATTTGCCCCTATGTCTGGATAATTTTTCTATTTAGAGAATTCTCACTCTTGCTCAAGATGGTCTTGAACTCTTGGCCTTATGAGTTCATCTCGCATTAGCCTCCCAACGTGCTAGGATTATAGGCGTGAGCCACTGTGCTTGGCCTGTTTTACCTAATATCTTTATGATGCCATTGGCAATTTGTGTTGGTGATTTGAAAGTTTTTGTGTCATAATCCTGAATTTTTGAACCAGGTCTTTCCTTATCTGCCATGTGAAGTCTTCTTTTTTTTTTTGAGACAGAGTCTCAAGCTGTCACCCTGGGTAGAGTGCTGTGGCATCCACAGCTCACAGTAACCTCCAATTGCTGGGCTCAAGCGAGTCTCTTGCCTCCGCCTCCCAAGTAGCTGGGACCACAGACACCTGCCGCAACACCCAGCCATTTTTTGGTTGCAGCCATCATTGTTGCTTGGCGGGCCCGCGTTGGATTCGAACCTGCCAGCTCAGGTGTACGTGGCTGGCTCCTTAGCCCGTTGAGCCACAGGCGCCAAGCCTGCCATGTGAAGTCTTGAGAGGAATCCTGGGCTGGTAGTTCAGGAACTGAATTCTGTGCCACCTGAATGGTTTTATTGGCACCATGCTGTTGAGTAAGCCCCTCCTGACCTCAGTTTTTTCCTCTATAAAATAAAAATTCTGGGCTAAATAGTCTCCATAATTCTCTAAGCCCTGCAGGCTGTAGATTTATGAAACTGCCTATTTCTTCTTAACCACTAAACTGACTCTGGGATTCTGTCATCTATGCAAATAAATGTTGACAAATGCTTGCAGAGTGCCTGGTATATATAGACAATTTTCTAACTTTTCATCATATGGAATACATGTGTGTTGGGGGAAGGAAGTCTACAAAGCTCATTTTCAAAGAATCTATCTTTTAAGTAGAAAACTATGCAGTCATCATATTATAGAATTTGGAATCACTTGTGTTGCCTGATACCTGGTTCAATGTTATCTCCTCTATTTCCTGTTCCTTTTCTGACAGAGCTTCACATATTAAATTTACTGAGATCTATCAGCTCTGTGGTTTACAGAGCTCTCTTTAAAATTCCCCCTTTATTTAATGCCACGAAATATAGTTTTACTCTATAATTACCCATCTAAGACTAATCCACTTGCTATGATAACAGCCATTCAACATCTCCCTAATTAACATTAATTGTGCTGGATCTGACTTTTAAAGCTACCTATCCACCGAGGCAAAATAGTCTGTTGTTCACTGAATGCCCACATGCTATTATAAATGAGTTGATGGGACAACTAAATCAGAAAAGATTTTCTGGAGGTGGCGAGCTTTGATTTAGAGTTTCAGGGAAGTAATAAATGTGGGTTTTTAATGAAGTAGAGGTGAGTGATGTTGGCAAAGGGACCAAGCTGGGAATGGCCCTAGCAGGGGACAGCTGGGGACCAGTCTGGCTGAAGCGGGGTATAGGGGTGAGGCAGTAAGAGAATGGGATCCCAGAATGTTCCTGCCCCTCTTTTCCTACTCTGACTTTATTATTAGCATGAAATACTCCCTCTAAGCCCAATGTTTGTTTGGAGTGTGGTGCAAAAAAGGGATGGATCAGAAGTATTTGTCACTGGTGGAAGTACTGGAAAAGATAGAGAAAAGAATGGCAAAGTCATCACTGTAAGAATGTGTCCCCTTTGTACAAAAAGATACTTGGTTTGCATATTTCAGTTTCACGCTTCACTGTGTGCTTATGCAGTGTGGGGGAGATAAAGTTGCAAAAAGAACTGAGAATTGCCCGACTTTTGAAAGTTAAGCCAGCTGTGACTTCTCACTAATAAAGTATCTTCATGGGCTTAATTTTCTTACAGCTCTTTGTGTGTCTGTGTGTGTGTGTGATATTTAATGGAAAGAAAATAAATAGGCAGCCGATTGATTGCAGGCAGTGTGTTCACCTGACCGCATCATCACTGAAATTATCAAAGATATTAGAAGTGGAGAAAGTCATGGCGCTTTGTCAGTTTCAGCCAACTTCTTTTGCAGCACAGACCTGCCAGACAGAGTCATGATGGTCCCTACACACTGATTTGGACATAAGAATAAAACACAGGAGTAAAGCCACGTGCTCAGATAGCACAGTTGACAGCAAACTGAACTGGCCGGCTAAAAAGAACGCAGGCAAACTGCAGATCAAAATTAGCCCCGGCTTGTGTCTTCTGTCCAAAGCGTGGAAGCAATCCTCCTCCCTGGGCTTCCTTCCAGGGTTCTTTGCCATCTTGCATGTGGCTGATAAAAAGCCACCATCCGTGGTTGGTGTGCACACCAAATGACAGAGATGACCTTGAGCAGGAGGAGGAGTAAGCAGTGGTTCCTTGAGCAGTGGCTTCCCACCTGGCCCTCCTTTTGAAAGCTAAGTTCCTGGATTCCTTTCATCCACACTCCTCGTGGTGCCCATGTACACAGCACATGTATACAGGAATGAATTTGCTCCACCACACTCCTGTACGAAAACACCACATCACTTTGTTTCTGCATGTAATGAAACCTGTTTCCACCTGTCAGTGAGGTTTATCTTCGGACACCCAGTATCAGTCATTAAGGGAAACCTTGCTCCTGAGGGGCCCTCAAAAGTCCCATGGTGTTCTGCTAACTCCTTAGGGCATCACGGCTGCTGCTGAGACAGGTGTTGTCCAAACCCTTATGGTCTATTCTGAGGCAGGAGGCCCACGTCCCACTGCACAGAGTGTGCCCCTGGGTATTATTCTCTGTGTGCCGCGAGTCCTTGTTCCTTGTGTTCAGGCTCCAGGGTCCCAAACCAGACCACAGGTGTCCTTGACAATAGACAAGAGTAGGAGGATAGGACACCCAGCTCATTGCAGTCCCCACTCCAGTCCTGTCTTTCAGTCCCAAGCTCATTCTCAGTACCCAGGGGTGTCCGGCCTTTTCACGTCTTTGCTCTACATTGGACAATTTGTCTTAGGACACACATTAAATACACTAACAGTAATGAAAGCTGATGAGCAAAAAAGAAAGAAAATGGTCCGTGCATAATTTTTGTGATATCCACCACCAAACATTAGCAAAAATGTCCTCATATAATCTACATGCAGCCCATGGGCCAGACTCTCCCAAAATCCATACTAATGCCACCCTTTTCCCATCAGGAAAGACTCGCCTTAACCCATCTCTTTGGCTAGTAACAGACTTCAAAGCTTCTGTAGGGTTATTTTCCAGGTTTCTGGCAATTTCTGCATTAAACCATTGAACTTAAAATTTCTACAAACTCTACACTCAGAACTCATGAGTCTATCCTATCTAGAAAAAAGAGGGCAAGTTTTTCTTATTTTTTTCTAGATCCTTTTGCAGTAGCAGAAATAAGACATACATTCTTATTTTAGTGCATTATCTTTAAGACATATATCAGAGTGTATAGGAATTTGTGTCCATGGGGAGCAGATGGAAAATTGGGAATTAAAAAAAATTGTTTTGATCATCATTATGGATTTTTTGGTGTGTTTATAAGGTATGAGACTCTTGTGAAGGTCAATTGGACTGGTAAATTGAGTTACTAGGCAGAATCATCTGATTGTTTCTGCATAACAGACCTACCAATGTTTTGTTCCATTTATAAAGTTGAGGTAATCATTCTTCCATTCTGATGGTGTGATGGAGAGCTGTATATCCCTTGATTGCTTGAAGAAGCAAAATGTTTTTGTGGTAGTCTTCTACAAGAATAGAGAGATATTTAGAAAAAGCCAAATGAATTTTACTTTTCCCCACTGAGTTTTGTGACAGTGAGCATGATTGAGGTCCTCTAGACCACCAAGTTCATCCATTTATCTGAAAACATGGCAATAATTAAAATATATGGCGGATCTCCAAATTCAGCCCAAGTTAAAGATGAGGGAAGCAATCATTTTATTTGTTCAGCATCACTAGTTCATGAGCCTCCCCCAAATTAAGCAAAGTTGAAAACAATTGATACTTATATTAGTTTTATAACTCTGTGTAACATATTGCCACAAATTTATTGGCTTAAAACGTTTCTGTGTTATCCCACATCCTATAGATCAGAAGTCCAAGGATAGCCTGCCGTATCTGGGTCCTTTGCTTAGAGTCTCACAAAGGCAAAATCACAGGCTGTGTTCCTTGCCAGAGGCCCTGGGGGAAAATCTTCTTCCAAGCAGTTTCAGGTCGTAGGTAGAATTCCGTTCCCTATGGTTGTTGGACTGAGGTCCCGCTTCCTTGCTGGCTTTCATCTGGGGCCCTCTCTGGTCCTTGAACATGGCTCCCCCATGAACATGATCCCTCCATCTCAGAGCCCACTAAACTTTGAATCCTTCTCGCTCTTAGCATCTCTTTGTCAACTTCTTTTGCTGCATCTCTTCTGCCACTAGTTAGAGAAAGTTCTCCACTTTTCAGGGATCATGTAAATGGGTCGAACCCACCCAGTCAGTCCAGAGTAACTGCCTTAAAACCCATAACCTTAACTACATCTTCAAAGTCCCTTTTGCCATATGAGGTAACATATATTCCCAGGTTCCAAGGATTAGGGCCTGGATATGGTTTTTTTTTAATTTTTATTAAATCATAACTTTGTACATTGATGCATTTATGGGTTCAGGGTACTGCTTCAATAAACAATGTGAAATGCTCACATTGAACTAAGTAACACATCCCTCACAATTATACTCATTTCTTAATAGTTTTGAAATGTACCATTGCATCATGCACATTAGGTGAGGTCCCCCCGAATACCCTCTCTCCTCTCATACCCCCCTTCCCCTCCCCTCTCTCTCCTCTTCCCTTCTACTTTCTGGACTATAGTTATGTTTTGCCATTCATATGAGTGTGTAAATGGTTACATGTTGATTTCATAGTAGTATTGAGTACATTGGATACTTTTTTTTTCCATTCTTGAGATATTTTACTAAGAAGAAGAATGTTAAACATAAAAGATGTGAAGGTAAACATAAAAGATGTGAAGTCTCCATCTTTTTTATGGCTGCATTATTCTATGGTGTTCATGTACCACCAGGTAAACATAAAAGATGTGAAGTCTCCATCTTCTTTATGGCTGCATTATTTTATGGTGTTCATGTACCACAATTTGTTAATCCATTTGGGAGTTGATGGTCACTTGGGCTGTTTCCATATCTTGGCTATTATGAATTGGGGTGCAATAAACATTCTGGTTCAAATGTCCTTGGTGTAAAATGTTTATGATCTTCTGAGTATATACCTAGTAGAGAAATTGTAGGATCAAACGATCATGTCTACTTTTAGTTCCTTGAGTGTTCTCCAAACTTCTTTCTAAAAAGGTAGTTCTAGTTTGCATTCCCACCAGCAGTGTAGAAGTATTCCCTTCTCTCCGCATAGGTGTTGTATACGTTTGACAGGTGGTCCTGCCTACTGGAATGTCTTTTTTTGGTGTGGAAAAAATAAACATTCAATTCCCCTACTTTTGAGTTAAACAAAAGACATACAAGTACTCAACAATAATATTAAAACTTTGCTTCGGTCTTGGGCAAAGGCAAGTTGGGATGGGCATGATAGAATGGAGACAATAAAGAATTTAGAAGAAAGGTTTTTATTTTACAAATGGGAAGAGAAAAAGGAGAGAGCTGCATAGGCGGGTAGATGGAGTAAGGCAGAGCCATGGCAGGAGAGAAAGGGAGGAAGGAGGAGAGAGAGGAAGAAAAAGAACTAGAACAAGAATTAGAAGAGATTTGAATGGAGACAGGCAATATAAAAAGGTTGGGACAGGTGTATAAAGACTTGTAAAGGAGGAGATGCAAGCTCGACAGCGTGTGATTAGGAGAAAGGTCAGTAGACTTTATAGTGACCGTTAAGTGAAGTTCCTTTGGTTGCGTAAGGCACTCACCACCGATTAGAGTGCCGTACTCTAATTTTCCTGAAATGGTTCCAGATTATACTAATCGGGCTTAGTGTATTTATTAGCACCCTTGTCCCTCTCATAGGTGTCCTGGTTCAGACAACATATTCCATAGTAATCTTCCCTTGATAAGGTTCCATTCGGAAGGTGCATCATCTGTTTACCATTTTCTGCAGTGTTTAAAATGTTCTTGGGAACACCTGTTCCACACGAGTTTGTCTCAGAAATCTGCAAAATGCATGAAGTTGATCAGTGACTGACTCGGGTCACTGAATCACGTTTCCAGTTCCTGAATTCATCTTTTGTTTCTATTTGTCCCTGACATTCAGGGTCTGTAAACTCTATTAGTGCTATTAAAAAATGTCTGTTTTTCCTTTAAATGAATTTCTTTTCCCCACTCTTAATATATCATTGTGTAACACAGTTTAAAATGTAATCCTACGCTTATTGGAGGGAGAGAAATGAAAAATCATTATCCCTTATAGGTTAACTCAAAGTATGTTTTCTTGTATTTTAATTTTTTACACATTAAAATGTCATCTTTTCCTTATCTTTTGGGTTCCGCTTCAATGGTTTAAATTCTTCGAGGGCATGTTCATGTTTGCATGCTAAGTTACCTGCTTTGCTGAACTCACATATAAATAATGCTGATAAATAAAAGAGCATCTGACCAGTAGAAAAGCTAGCTGGCTTTGATGAGGCTGTATTTCAAGTTGCTTTTGGTTATGAAGCCATAAATAAAGCTCTTCTTTCAGTTATTACGCACAGCAGGACAGATATTTGATTATGAGATAATTTCAATTTTGCTTTAACTAAAATTGATTTTTCATGGAGTACAGTTTAGCTCTGAATAATCTATGTGTTGTTATGGATCGCAATACCCTTAGGAAATAGTGTATAAGAGAAATATCCGGTTTGCCAAAGGATTAAAATGCCATGGCGATGCCCAGGTCTGGCAACATGCAAGATGGTGAAATTATAGAGTTCAGAGTCAAGTCGACGGATATCAAACACTGACTTTGTTTCTCTGGAGCTGCGTGACCTTGAACAAGTTGTTGTTCATCCTTTCTGATACTTAGTGTTTTTATGGACAAAATGAGAATAGCAGTTATTAACCCCAGGGTGGGGGAGAAATGTGATGAAGATGAAAGGAGAAATCCCTAGCCTAGCTTCTAGTATGCAGATGGAGTTAAATCATTAGTTGTCTCTTGGGGTGACTGCTCTGTAGTATGTTAACCTCGGTTGCTTCATCTGACTTTCCCCTGACCCCTAATTTTATGATGAAAGACTCAGTCTGTCTAGATTCACCATTCTTTTATTTATTTATTTTTTTTATTATTAAATCATAATTGTGTACATTGGTTCAATCATGGGGCACAATGTGCTGACTTCATATACAATCTGAAATATTTTCATTGAACTATTTAACACAGCCTTCATGGCCTTTTAATCACTATATGAAGACAATTATATTCTGCATTTAGTAATTTTCACTTGTACCCTTGTAAGATACACCATAAGTGTGATCCCACCAACCACCCTCCCTCCACCCAGCCTTCCCCCTCCCCTGATTTACCATTCTTTTAAATTGTCCTAATTCTATTTGATTTTATTATTCTGTTAAATCATCAGTTTCTATTTTAAAAAAAAAAGTTTAAGCAGTGGATATTTTTTTTTAAAGAAATAACAAAAGTGCTTTTTTAAAAGATTAGAAGTTAGCCATTTCATAACAGGTCCAAAAACACCATTTTATTTTCTGTATGAGATTTGTCATTTCAATAGCAAATGATTCTTTATTGTTGTTCAGAGGCCTTGCCGGGATGAATTTGATAGTCATTCTTCTCAAGAATAGCAAAAAAAGTCTCTTTTGTGTCTATTTTAGGGATGGGGAGAGTGAAAGATCACAGCCAGGGTGGTCAGTGATTTGAGTCGCAGGGTCCCGCTGTGGTTTTTTTGGTTCCCGGCTCACGGCTGCTCCCTTAGCTGCTCTTGTCCATGGCGGTGACCTCCAGACTAGGGCCCTGGATCTAGTTCAAGTAGTTGACAGTGGCTTGTAGCTGATGTTCTGTGCTCAGCCTGTTGTAACTTTAGCGTGCATAAGCTCCTCAAATGGTCCGACGGTCCTTGTGTTCCTAGTTACTACTTTTTAAATCCTTCACTTTCAGTGTCTTATTTCACGCCGTGGATCAGAGCTTCTCAAAATCTCTCCTGGTCCAACCCATCATGGCTGTTGAGCTCCAAGTTCCCTGCAGTAGTATCTTCACTTACTTATCCCACAGACTTGTACTCCCTGCTAATGGGGGAAGACTCACGCCATGGGTGCTGTATCAGGAAACAAAAGGTGACTATGATTTAAATCTCTGACTTCTCAGAATCTGGTGAAAAGTGGGAGAGGGAGATTGGTGCACAGATTCAGTCAAGCCAGGCACAGTCAAGTAAAAATTACAGAAGAGATGGAAGCTGCGTCCTGTGCTAGCCTACAGCAGTGATTCTCAGCCCTGCCGGTCATGCATCAGAATCACCTGGGGATCTCGAAAAATCCTGACATAGTTTTAGAAGTTCTTGGGGTGAGGATGAAGACTTCCTTCAGTATTTTTAAAGCTGAGCCTAGTGATTCTAATGAAGAGACCTAGGTGAGAGCCACTGGCCTGAGTGAGGGGCTGACAGATTCTAACTCTGGCTCTCTCTGTGGTTGGGTGATTGTATAATCTTAGGGGCCTTGGTTTCTATGGAGTTCTTGCACCTGTCCTCATATCACATATCAGATTTTGGTGACCTCTACTTTAGCATTGATAGCAAACTTGTGTAATTATTTTATGCTCAATAAACATTTGTGGATAGGTAACTATCCAGTTTTAATGCCCTCTCTTCTCACAGCAAACATTTAATGAACACCTACTATGCCCCAGGAAGCGTAGTGCCTGGGTACTTTCAGTATTCTCCACACTGTGGTTTCCCCTCCAGCAGAATCATCCGGGGTCTTGTGAACAATGCAGGCTTTTAAATTCCTGCCCAGCTTCTTGACTGAATATTTTGAGGGTGATGTCTGGAAATCAGGTCTGCTCACAAGTCATCTGGATGATTCCTATGCACACAAAAGTCTCAGATTGCTCAGGAATGCCGTGATGACAGGACAGAGCCAGATGAAGAGGTGGTGGATGCCACATCAGAGAAGCTCACTTCTCCCAGGGGGAGGAATCCCTGGGGGAGGTCCTGAAGGATACCTGTTTGCATGCAGGGAGAGGATGGGAAGAAGGGCATTCCAGACCACAGGAACGCTGTGTCGGGTCACAGAGGTACGAGGGGATACAGCATGTTGAGAAGATTGGAGCCAGATCAGGAAGGGCTTTTTGTAATTTCAAGCTAATTAACCGTTATTGATTTTCCACAGTGTTTTAAGCCCTGTGCACAAAAAGGGTAATAAACTGCTCAAGGAACAGGGTGTCCCTGGCCAAGCTCTGAGCTCTTGTTTTGTTCAGTGGAGCAAAGTCAAGTTCCAAAATTCTCCCAGGAACACAGGCGCCTTCTTGATTGACGATGTTATAAAGCTGCACCCTCATGTGCCAGTATCACCAGGCACGAAGGCCCAGAGTTTCAGACACATACAGCCCCGGCAGGTGCAGTGGGTTCTCCCCTGTCTCCAAACTTCTGGAGGCTCTGGAAGATCTTGGTTTGGAAGGGTGGGCATGGGAGTTGGCTCAGACACGCCAGGAGGTCACAGCTGGTGATCCTGTTAAATTGATGGTTTGATTTTATAACACCGTAAATACCAAGCTAGAAACACTGTGAGTAAAATAGACCTTGATAGCCTAAACTGGAATTCTAATCATTTATAACTTTTGTTAAGGGAAAAAGTAAATTGTGTTCCCCAAATGGATTTTTTGAGTAACCATATCCAGACGTTGATTGCTTCACAGACACCCAGCTGCAAATGCTCTGCATATCACATTTATTTACTACTATTCATTTGCTTTTCTCACCAACTCTCTGAGATGTGCAGTAGTATTGCCTCTGTTTTACATATTCTGTAGTTTGGAAGTGACAGGGTTGAGATTTGAACCTAAGTGCTTGTAGCTATTAGAACCCAAGGGTGTAAGCATGCCAGGCTACTTTTGGAACAAGACTTTTTCTTAGACTGGTGATTTTCTCTGCCTTCTTATATCAGATATATAAATCTCAAAGTTTCTATAGGAACTTCGGTGACTATGTAAGAGATAATAAATAAAATGCCCTGGCTAGGTGCCCGTAGCACGGTGGTGACGTCGCCAGCCACATACACTGAAGTTGGTGGATTTGAACCTGGCCTGGGCCAACTAACAAAAAATAGCTGGGTGTTGTGGTGGGCACCTGTAGTCCAAGCTACAGGGGAGGGTGAAGCAAGAGAACGGCATAAGCCCAAAAGTTTGAGGTTGCTGTGAGCTGTGACACCACGGCAGTCTGCTGAGGGCCTCATAGTGAGACCCTGTCTCAAAAATAAAAAAATAAAATAAAATATAAATAAATAAAATGCCTAGAATAAACAGGAAGAAAGATACGGCCCTCTTCTTTTTGTCTGACGATGCTCATGGCGGCACACAGAATCCTTTCTCCTGACAATTTTGTTTAAGAATGCCAGAGAAATGGGTAAGACAATGTAAAACTATTCAATAGTTAAGGTGAGGTTGAATATCACATTATTTTGCTCCAGGAGTGCGCTCAGATGTGGTGGCTGTAAGATGATTCTGATTCAGCAAAATAAAACTTAGAAGATGGGGATGAATTCAATTGACTTAGGAAAACAAATACTGTGATTTATTAAGTATATTCTTTTATCATCTGATTTCCTCTGATACCTAGATAATTATTGGGAGTTGAATCATGGTCTCTGCCTACCCTTCTGGACCTGGAAGAAGGGTAAACTATCATCTCTATAGTTCTGTTTGCAAGTATTATCTCCAAGGAGAGATTAAAGAGACTGCTTTGGTTAGAACTGACAGTTCAAGTATACAAAAGGGGACGACTGCAGAAACAGAACCTCTTTGCAGTGATGTAGAATTTCAGTGATACTCAGTTGTTATACATTTGCTCCTTTTTATTAAAAAAATTTAATTCTTTGCATATTTACAATTGTATGGATGGCATGACATTTAATCTGTTTATGTTTATTCATTGGATTGTCTAAACATGTGCTGTATGCAAACTATTACCAATCTTTAGAGTCATTTGATATGATTCAATTATGTCATATTATTTAAACAATTCTCAACTGAGTGCCTTCTGTATACCAAGTTTTTATAAGTAATTCTTGTACAATACATGTCTTAATATTGGATACCAAGGGGTTAACAAAGTATTGCATAGTTGTTAGACATTTCAAAATATTTGTAATGAAGATGTGAATGAACATGACCTCTTAGTAAATAGAAATTAATTGAGCTCATGCTGTGAAACTAAATAAATCAGTGGGAAGAAAAATGGTAGGGTTTACTAGCGGAAGTAATTAGATCAAAGAATGCTCTGTTGTACTAAGTTGCCTCTGTTTGTTTCTAAATGGCTGTTAATGTTTAAATCTCTGGGCTGCCAAATTTTTACTATTTTGTCAACATTTTCTCCACTTCAAGTGTTACTAGAAAGCTAATTAGGTACAGTAATTGATTTGACAACAGAGTGATTCTGTTTCTGAATCTTACAGATTCAAGCTTCTTCTGTAAAGGATTCCTCTTTTTTTTTTTTAATTTGTAAGGTAAAGAAAGTATCAACTCATAGATCTCAGAAAGCAGTGTTCTTTGCTCCCTTGAAAAGGACAGTTCTTTGTATACTGACTTGTTTGGGGTAGAACGTTTAGCTACACAGCCTTGGCAGGAATGTAAACACAGTCCTTTGTTGACAGTGAAGTATGTTGTGATGGTCATCGGACAAAATAATTACATGGCTCCTTAAAATGGCATGTGATTTAATGATGCAACCTTAACAGAAGATGACCATGCTAGGGCTCTCGGTGAGGAATTCAGTGGTAGAATGTGTGTGCCTTCCTGTTACTATGATGATGAATCCAGGGTTTTGCTGTGGGAGCCTTCTGTCTATCTGCACCACCTGCCTCAGCCCCTAGTGCCAATTCTGGATGGACAGTCTACAATTCCTCTTCTTACAGGCATGGGTAGTATGAGAGAGAGGGAAAGAGAGAGGGAGAAGGAATGAGGGAGAGATGACAGATGTGATTGAGAGATGATAGATAATTGAGATGGAGATAAGTAAATACAAACACACATACTAACTCACATATGTGTTTACTGGTTAGACAAAGTACAAAACAGACATGAAATCTGCAGACATGTTCAGGTTCAAAGTCTCTTCAAATGCCTATAGGTATTAAGTGTGACATGAGATTTGTGGTGAAGGAAAGCGGGGAGAGTGGGCAAGAGGCATCCCCTATAAGGCCTTGAGCTGAGTCAGCCTCAGCTTCTTAGAACTTTTTTCCACTGATTCTTGAATAATTGGCAGCTTCTCCCCAGTCAGTGGAAATTAGACCCTTACCTAACACCATATACAGAAATCAACTCCAAATGAATTAAAGAGATCCACCTGAGACCTGACACTGTAAAGGCATTAGAAGAAAACGGGGGAAGATCTCCGTTTGGTCTGGGCAGTGATTGGATATGAACCCCAAAGCATGGGCAACAAAAGCTAATACAGACAAACTGGGATTGTATTAAACTAAGAAGCTTCTGCACAGAAACCAAAACGAACAAACAAAAGCCCAACAAAGTGAAGAGACAGTGTATGGACTAGGAGAAGATATTTGCAAATAAACAATACATCTGATTAGGGGTTAATATCCAAACTATATAAGGAACTCAATTCAGGAGCAATAAAATAATTTTTTAAATGGGCAAAAGACCTGAACAGACATTTCTTAAAAGAACACTTTTAAGAAAAAAACACTTTATGTCCACCCTGTATAACATAAATATCTCCTTCCCCAATTATAGCCTCAGTAGCCTCCCATATTAATTAGAATACGATGTTCTTAAAAGTTGAAAAATATTACTAATTGCTATTTGTATTCATACTAAAAAGCAAGCACTGAACTCCAAGAGAACTGCCAGGGGGCACGGGGATGTGAGATACAGCCTTGTATTAATTTTTAAATCTCTCTTAAGCTGGACGCCCAAATAAGTGACTGGCATAGTGGTATTTATAAAAATCCTTGAGACACATCAGGAAGTTATAAGAAATCAATTGTAGGTAAACTATTAAAAATTGTTCTTAAAGTTCTAGTAGTAGAAATGATGTTTCTACTGCAGAAAATGGCATTACCAAAAATCTGGTAGAAGATATTAATGCGATGAATGGAATTGTTGTCACCAAGATAAAAGTAGGAATCTGAAAATAGTTTAGACCAAAAATGTTAGAATTTAAAATACCTATTATTAGGTCACAAATTTCTCTATCCCTGGAAACCTTATAATTTTACTTATGGCATATGACAGAATAATTTCATAATCCCTTGGACCTAAAGCAGTATTTCTCAAGCTTTGTTTGAACTTTCCATTAAAGAATTCAGGGATGGTGTGAATCTGTAAATGGGCACCCAGAAAGACCACACTGAATCCTTTCCAAGAGACTGAAGTATTTCAAACATCCATCCAGACATCTTAATTTCTTTAGAAAAAAATCATCGGTTATATGGATCAGATTTCAGCTGCAGAAAATAGAATCATTGTAGCTAATTTAAGCACAAACCTTAATATTACAAGGTTTTAAATGGTTGATCAAATCGTTTGGAAGAAGGAAGACATACTGTCTAGACTGTGCTTTGAGAAACTGGATCTACCGCATAATGGCCACTGGTGGGTTCTGCTGTGATTAGAATGGTCCAAACTATCAAGATCAGGAAATCTCTGTGGTTAGAAAGCCCCCAGGACTCAAAAATTACTATCAAAATAGTTGTTTTTGGCTTTGTTTTGTTTCTTAATATCTGACTTTGTATTTTGACTTCACTCTTTAATGATAATTTAAATGGGTATAAAATTCCAGGTAAACAGTTAGCATTTGGAATATGTCACTCTATTGCTATAATTGCTGATGAAAAAAATGCAATCATCATCCTTCTCATCTTATATTTTCTCCTTTTCCTTGAATTTTTTTTTGTTTCCAACTTCAATGCTGATATCTCTAGCTTCAGATTTATTTTTATTAATTATTTTTTTGAGACAGAGTCTCACTTTGTCGCTCTCGGTAGAGTGCTGTGGCATCATAGCTCACAGCAATCTCAAACTCTTGGGCTCAAGCAATTCTCTTACCTCAGCCTCCCAAGAAGCTGGGACTACAGGCACCCACCACAATGCCTGGCTATTTTTTGAGACAAGGTCTCTCTCTGGCTCAGGCTGGTCTCAAACCTATGACCTGCCTCGGCCTCCCAAGTGCTAGGATTACAGGTGTGAGCCACCATTGTACTTAATTGTCTACTTTCCTTCTAGGTCATTCTATAATTCTTAGAAATTTTTGCCCACTCACTCTTCACCCACTGCTTTGGTGATCTTTCCATAGAGTCTGGAATTTCTACTAGATAAGTGATATAGCCTCTCAATCTGCGTCTCTAAATAAATACATATTTTTTATTTCTAATATATCAAAGTAGATTTTTAAAAAAAAATCTATTTGTTGTAGTGTCATCCATTTTATTTCATAGTTTATTATTATGAATAGCTCCTATATAAACAGTTTAGATGGATTTAATCTCTTGTCTACCTCTAATGGTTTTTTTCTTATTTGACTATTTCATAGAGTAAATGAAATTTTAAGACTAGAGGGTTTGTGTTCCTACTGTTGATTTTGGGGGATATCTTTGTTAGGATTAGTTCTCTTTTTGTGTTTTGGAATTTAGATTTGTAAGCTCAAGATGAGTGGAAATTTTCACTTTTGTTTTATCTTTTCTACCTACTCACTCTGGGCTTATAGTCCAAAACCAGCTCTCATGACTATGTTTTAAGCTTTCTGATCCAGGGTAACAAAGGAAGGTTGCAATTCACTTTGGTTCTTTGGCTCAATTTCTGGAGGCAAGGCTCTCCCTCTGGGCATGCATGCTTACCTCCTATAAGCCAACTACTTCAAAGAAAGGTATAGAACCCAACATTCGATCTATTTATTCATTTTATAATATTTGCTCGCAGTATATTCTAGGCATTATTCTAAGTTCTGGGTTTCAGCAGTAAACAAAATAAAGTCTCTGCCTTCCTGAGCTGACATTCTAGTAGAGGAGAGAGACAATGAAAAATAAACACATAGTATATAAGGAGATGGTTAGGTACAATGGAGGAAAAATAAAACAGAGAAAGAGAAATGAGGAATTTAGAGACAATGTTATTTTATGTAAAATGATCAGGGGAGTCCTCACTGGAAAAGCAAGGGGTGGAGAAAGCAATCAGGTGGAAGCCATGGAGGTGATGAGCTATAGTTTAAAGATATAACTAAGTGGATTGTATCAGGGACTTGGTAGAAAGAAGAATTAAGGACAACTCTGATCACTGTTTTCCAAAGGATTGGGTTGCCATCTACTAAAAGAGTAAGGACTGCAGGTCGATATTTGTGCCACGGAGGAGTGGCAAGTAGGGACAGAGGGCAAGAACACAGGACTCAAATATATTCAAATAAAGGCATAAAGTAAATTTGATTAAATATTCAAATTAATATCTTGGAAATATTTGGAGGTAGGAAGTTGGATATATGCCCTGGCATTTGGGAGAGACATCTAGGCTTGGAGTTGGGTCATGAGGTAATTAGGCTGTTGAGATTGAATAAAAGTCTAGGAGAAAGAGAATGTAATAGGACAGGATAAACAGACCTGACTGGCTACCTGCATTTAGAAATCGGAGAAATGAAGGGACCCAAAACAGATGGAAAAGGAACAATTAAGGAAATACAAGGAGAATTAGGAAGAGAAGAGTTTGAATAGGAGAGAGTAATAAACCAGACCACCTGCTAATAGCAAAAGGGTACAAAGGTTGAAACAGAAAGTGGGGTTCACTAGTAAACTTCAAAAAAAATGGAGTAATTTTTTCTTAGTATCTCTAAGGAGAAGAAGAGAGCTATCTCCAATCCTTGGGGCATTTTTATTCCCAGGAGATAGCCACTCCACCCCCTGCCAGACTGCATTAGCACCCAGCGGGGCTATGGCCTTAGGCATTGATGTTTCTGCTCTTTTTCTGAAAGAAGGTGAGATTTATTTCTTTCAAAGCCTGGATAGGTTGCTTTCATTGGCTCTTTTGTCTATTTTCTCACTCTGCCATGTGTTGAGAGCATGGGTGGTAGGGAAAAGTGTGAATCTACTATACCATTTCATTTTGATGGCAATTTCTTTCTGCTACACTTTTAACATTTTTACCAAATGTTCCTTTTGTCTTCTGGCCTCACCTGGCTCACTGTTACATACCAGCTGGGTTGGAGGTAGAATTGATAATCTCGTCATACCACCCTGCCCCTGAAAGTCATTTCTTCTTCTTTTATGCTCATCTCATTTGACGTGGCTCCCTGTGTTCCTCCTAGTTATTAAGCTCCTGGTCCACACATGTTGTGCTGAATTGTGTCCCCTGGACCAAATTTTATATGTTGAAGTCTTAACCCCTGGTGCCTCAGAATGTGACTGTTTAGAAAAAACATTTTTAAGGATGATATTAAGTTAAAATGGGGTCTTTTGGGAGAGCCCTAATCTAACATGAATGGTGTCCTTATAACAAAAGGAAATTAGTACACACAGTCAACAGAGGGAAGACCATGTGAGGACACAGGAAGAAGACAGCCACCTCTAAGGCAGCGGAGAGAGGCCTCGGAAGAGACTACTCTGCCAACACTTGATCTTGGACCTCCACCCTCCAGAACTGTGAGACAATGAATTTCTGTTGTTTAAACCGCTCAGCCTGTGGGGCTTTGTGATGGAAGCCCCAGGAAACTACTATGCCTCCTTCATTCACAGATTTTGGCACCTACTGCACAGAACTTGCTTCCACCCAAAGTCCTGCCTTCCTCCAGAACAACTGCAATGTCCATAGAAATGCTTCATTCTTGACCTTAGTTATTTAATCATCTCCAAAGTTCTTTCCCACTATTCTTAAGCTGCACACTGTAAGGCCATTTCTAGATTGTCCCTTAAAAACTAAAAGGCCAGTTCCAATGGATTTCACCATTGAAATGATGCAGTCACCTTCTGTGAATCCCACTCAATTATTTTTAGCATATGGGTTCTTCAACTACTTCATCTTATAGGCTATTGGCTTCCAGATGTTTACCTGTGCATTAGGCAACTCTTGTCATGCATTTCTCTGCACCTTTCTTGGCCTTCATAACCCATTCCTTCAACCAAACCCTACTAGCAGCCCTACCTCTCTTGTTCTGATGCATCTGCTTATCAAATCCAAGACTTGAGTGAATCTAAATGGATATCTTCTCTATGTCTGCATCCAGGACATCTTGTAATTTTTTTGATGATTGTTGGGCATGTGGAGATCATTTCTCTTTCTACCATTGAATAAGGCCTGATGAATTTCCTGGTACATGTATCTTTGTTTCTTTGCTTCCTTTAGCTTTCCCAGAAGTGTAGTTATAGGATTAAAAGGTCTAAGATGTTGGAAAAACAACATTAGGCTTCTTTTTGGTAAGTTAATAAGGACTTTCCATTGATATAGGAGACTACAGTACCCATTTTGTTGCAAACCACCTACAGTTGAGAAAAATGAATCTAAAAATTTTAAATCAATATAACAAATTAAAAAATGACACCTTTTAAGATATTTTCTTTCATGGCTAGGGAGATAACCAGATTTGGATGTCTATTGACAGGTTGTTTTCCTATTTTTTTGCTTTGTTTTATTTCAGGTTTTAGATTTTTTTCATTGATTTGGTAAGAGATCTTTTCTCTTGATATGATTACTTAATATTTTGTTGAATTAAGACTTTCTTTTTCTTTTTTCTATTATTTGGGATGCATTGAGGGTACAAAGAATTAGGTGACACTGACTGCATTTGTTAGGTACGGTCCCTCTTAGAATTAGGACTTTCTTAAACTCCTACATATTCTATCCTAGTATTTTTTCAATAATCTATTATTTATTCTTCTTGCATCTTTGGGGCTACCAATTACACATCCGTTGGGAATAGTTTTCCTCTCATATGTGTTGTGTTCTTTATCACTGTTTATCTCCATTCTTTTTCTCTGTATTCTGGGAAATTGTCTCATCTTTTTTCACACTATGTTGATTTTTCGGCATTTTCAATTCTATTTATTTGATAATTTTATTTACAGATATTTTTAAATTTCAGGTTAATATGAAGGCACAAACAACTAGGTTACAATATTTGCATTTATTAGATAGAGCCCCTCTTGTATTGTCCTGCACCCAAAAGGTGTGCCTCTTACATTGTGCCCTTTATGTGGGAGTACACCAATCCCCTCCTGGGTTCCCCTCTTCCCCCTTCATCCTCCCTCCCACAACTTGAATGAAATTGAGTTTTTCCCTTAAATGGGTGTGTACTAGATCATCTACTGACTTCATATTAGTATTGAGTACATCGGATATTTGCTTTTCCATTACTGTGATACTTTACTAAGAACTCTATCCAGGTTAATACAAAAGATGTAAAGTCTCCATCTTTTTATGGCTGAATAGTATTCCATGGTATACATACACTACAATTTGGTAATTCATGCCTGGGTTGATGGGCATTTAGGTTGCTTCCACATCTTGGCAATTGTAAATTGAACTTCTATAAACAATCTAGTGTAAAATGTCTTTATCATAAAATCTACTGGGTAGATGGCTAGTAATGAGATATCAGGATAAAATGGATGGTCTAGTTTGAGTTCTTTAAGAATTCTCCATACTTTTTTCTAAAGAGACTGTATTAGTTTGCACCAATGGTGTAAAAGTGTTCCCCTCTCTCCACATCCATGCCAATATCTGCAACTTTGGGACTTTGTGATGTGGGCTATTCTTAGTGGGATTAGATAATATCTCAGGGTGGTTTTGACTTGTATTTCTCTGATGATTAGGGATGATGAGCATTTTTTCATATGTTTGTTAGTCATTTGTCTGTCTTCCTCAGAAAAGGTTCTGTTCATGTCTTGCTCAATAATAGATGGTTACAGATTTTTAATTCTGTTAATACCTTTCTAGTTTTCTACTAACTACATTTTCTCTAGTACCCTTTTCTTCTCTTCCTGTGTGTCACATAGCTTCTTATTAAGGTGTCAATATCTTCTTTCTTTCTTTGTAGACTTCTTAAATCTTTGGAATTCAAAACTGATATTGCTGACAATCTTGTGAATCTTGTAGTAGACCTTTGTTGAGATATATAGTTCTTCACCTTGAAAATGACATTTCTTTTTCTTTGGGTGAAAGAATTTTTCTATCAGGTTTTTTTTTTTCTTTCTGTTTTCTCATCTTTCACAAGGAGGTCACTCCTCAGGTCTGTTCTTACCGATACACAGGGCACATGAATGATCGTTGGTGTCCCTCACTATTCACCTGGTCGCTGTTAGAATTTCTCTCTCATGTAATTGCCTGAGTTATTTTATACAGATCCTTTTCTCTTTCCTAAGACTGGCAGTCATTTATTTATGGCATGACAATACCACATGGAGGAATGATCTTCTCTCCCATCACCTCTCAATGTGAAAAGTATTTTAGATTCTCTCAGGTATCCTATAGATCAGCCCTTCCTAGAAATAGCACAAGAAAAACTGTAACCTTCCCAGTCCTGATGGCTCTCATAACTCTTCTACTTCTCATCCTACACTAGATCTTGGGTCCCAGAATGGATGTACCTCCATAAATCTGTCTTTGCATCCCAGAGTTCATGACATAGCATGACCCGCACACCAGTCAGATAGTTTTATTGAAAACTTATGCATCCAGATCGGAATGGAAAAGAAAGGTATAATTTTAATTGGCAGAAATAAGTGAGAAAGGACCTCAGCTGTTGTAGAATTCAGCCTGTGCATTTAGTTGATGGCTTCCCTCATTTTGACTAGAGAAAGTTCCCAAACCTGAGATGGGTCTGTCTGCTCCCTGGATGGTGGTGGAAATCACTAAATGTCCAAGTTTGGTTAGTGTATCCTTTTTATTATGGACTAATATTCCGTATTTCCAATGCTCATAAAACTTCTTCTTTCTTTTAGTGTTGTTGCACTTCAATGGTACACTAGAAAATTATGAATGTACTACCACTATTTTTCATCTTAGTGTGGAAGTCTATATTTTTCATAGAAGTTATAGAATATGGTTTTAGCAGTGATAGGGTTACCAGAGAAAAACAATATAGAATGAAGAATTAGTGATCCTTTTACATTATCTTCAAAGATGTCATATAAGAAAAAACTTAAACATGATTGAAAGGCTTTGAGTGAAAGTTTTTCACCCATTTAGTACCTTTTAGATGTTTCCTTAGTTGATGCCTTTTTATTACAACTTATAATAAATTCTTCATTTCTAAGTATTACAGATTATCTTCACTCTATAAATAAACTCATGGAGATGGGTTTCATAATCATTAAGACGATATAAAATATTTGAGTTTCCTGGATAGGAAGAGTTCAACAGAATAGTGATCAACTTTCCTCATATCACTCAGCTGGTAGTTGTGTTTTTGCCATCTTTCCTTTCAAGAAGAGCCATAGAATAGTGGCCAAGAGGACAGACTACTTGAATTCAAATTTCAGGCCCACTGATTTACTAGCTATAGGTAATGGGGAAATTTTGCTTAACCTGTCTGTATTTTCATTTCCTCATAGATAATGTAGGAATGAGAAGGAATGAGAATTGTATGACATATGTGTACAAGCAGTAATTAGCATGTGGTAAGCATTATATATGTGACTTTTATGACTATTAATTATTTTTGATGAATTTAGGACTGTTTGGCAATTCCTAGTACAAAAGTGGTTTTTTCCATAAGTTTGTATTTAACGCTGAATGTTCAGAAGGAGCCTGTAACATGAAGACTAGAGAACAGACTTTGCCCAAAAGAAGAAACAACGGAATAGCTCTGAGATAGCAATGATAGCTCTGTCCCTTTCATGTTCAAGGGACAGTAAGGCTGTGTAACTGGCACTGTTGAATGACAGTGAAGTGATATACAGTCCTTGATATACATTAATACTATCTATTTAATGCACCAATAATTAATGCATGTTGTAAAGTACTTAAATTATTTCATGCCAAATACATGATAGTATATGGGAATGATCTGACTTTTGCCTTTTTATGTATTCTGTTCATGGTGAAGACAGAGCTAAGTCTCTATTCCTATTATTTCTTTTTATGTTTCATTTTCTTTTAGAAATTTGTAAAAGAAAAGCCCATGAGTGACTCAAAAATAATAGCTTCTATTTATTATGTCCTAATAAGTATTATAATTCTTGGTTGCAAGAAACAGAAAACCAGCTTGAATTAGTTAAGACTTAATGGGTAATTTATTGCTAGAATATTGGGGAGACTCTCAGAATGCAAGGACAGGACTCTAGCTAACACTTAAGGACAGCTGGAATCCCACACCTTTGGGACTCTATATTTTTATCTCTGCATATCTGCTTTATTCCTTCTTGAGACAGACTAGTTTTCTGTTTTCTAGCCTATATGATAGAGAAATAAATGGTCTTCCAATAGCTCTGGAAGGTATTAGTTTGAATATTGCTTTTTAGCCATTTCTTTGGGCAATGCTTAATTAGGCAAATATTGTTTAATTGAATCAGACAGTCTCAAAACAAAGTTTTAAACTGATCTAAAGAAGGTAGAGATGCAGGACAAATTACATGAATATTCCTTCCCTTGTTTAGCCTATAATTGAGACATAGCTTAAACAGAGGGGCAAAAGGAACCACGGGGCTGATTGTCTTCTGCAGGAATGAATAACCTCTGCTCTGTCTATGAAGTAGACTTTCTACAGTTTCTGAATAAATCTTGTTTTCACTTTATACCATTAGCTCCCTACTGAATTCTTTCTTGTGCAAAACCAAGGACCAACTTGGACTTCAAGGGCCTCCCAGCATTGGAAGTCACTTTCCTGTGTCATCTTCCTGGTGACAAAGAGAGACTCCTACCTGAACCCCAAACTAAGACCATATGGCACAACTAGAAATGTGAAGGATGGCTAAGTCTCTCTTTGTCTAGTTTGGTTTCTTTTGGGTTTCCCCATCTTCTACACTGTCAATCCCTTTTATTCTATATCTCTTTCTGACTCTTGAAACAGTCCATCTTTATATCCACAGTTCCTCCAGTAACAAGGTGCCAGGAGTTTAATCTCCATACATGTAGATTCAAGTAGTTGAAGGATGCCAGGTGTCTCTGTCCTTGAGAGGTGGTGGGAACTTGTTCCCACTAACAATTCACTGACTCCTTTTGCCTTTCTTCTTTGATCTCGTCTATGTTTTGGACTGTCATTCACTGATCCGTTTTGGTCTTAGTGCATAAATTAATGCACATCATTATTTCATACCTTTAATTAACACTTTTTGCTTTAGCTATTTGGGCAATTATTTCCATTCTTTGTAAAGCAGGTGCTTTTCCCTGTTTATTTGGAAATTCTTTTCTTTTGCTAAATAGAAGTTCCTTATTGTGCTGACTCTGGGACACCAGAGCCATACTGTGTTGGTGTCCCCAAGTAAAATAACTGAAATAGGCTTTTGGGGGACACCAAGTGGATGAAATAGGACACACACTGCCTCCAGGGTTTTTGTCAATTGGGAAAGGATTCTCTTTGTTTTGGTGACCCCAAGTTACAAGGCTTAAATAGACCCCTTGGGCACATTCAGGTATTCCCCAGTTACTAGGCCCCTTGGAGACATTGCTAGGCTGAAATAGGCCATAACTGATCCTGGATTTGTTTCATTTATCTGCACACTGAACCACCTTGTGCCCTTTGCCAGTGTTGTCTTTCTTCTACTCCCTTTTCCAGACTTAGTTCTGACCAGTCTTTACTTGTCCAAAAGCTAAGACTAATCATTTTCCCAGCATTTGACTGACTGTTGCTCCTGTTTGCTTCTAAGACTCTTGAACTTCAGCCTCATCTTTAGTATCTTCTGTCAGCTGGATTTATAACTTGGCTAGCCTACTTGAAATCCGAAAAACCCATTCTTTCTATCTGAGGTCTCTTCTTCCTGGCGTTCGAACTCTTGCGATTAACCTTCTTTTCCCCCCTTGTCTAAACCCTAATAGTTTCTTCAAGTCAGATCATAGTTGCCTTTTTAGACCGCAATATTGTATTTGTTCTCAAACCAAAGCCTGTGCTGGCCACTCTACTTTTATTCCAAGTTCTGTCATTTGTGTACTGCAACATTTGTTTTGCTGTACTCCTCACACGAGAGGAGATAGCTTCTGTTCCTTCGCCCAGATCTGTCTTTTGTTCTCTATCCCTTGGTGATTTCTTGGCTGCAGGAACTTTGACTTTGCAAGGTTTGGTGATTCTCGTCTTGTTACCTGGGAATCTGAGAGATAAGCCATCTTTGAGCACATGCTTTCAGATATTTTTATCTAACCATTATTCCTTTACTTGTGGGTATTTAACACTGAACTCAATTTAACCAATGTCCTGTTTTCTGACCGAACAGAAGATAATCAAAATACATTGCTTTCATGAAGCGAAGGATCAGGCCTATAGTCAGAGACATTAGGACTCATTTAATAATTTTGCTTCTGGGCGGTGCCTGTGGCTCATCAAGTAGGGCGCCGGCCCCACATGCCGAAGGTGGCGGGTTCAAACCTGGCCTCGGTCAAACTGCAAGAACAGAAAGAAAAATAGCCGGGTGCTGTGGCGGGCACCTGTAGTCCCAGCTACTAGAGAGGCTGAGGCAAGAGAATCGCCTAAGCCCAGGAGCTGGAGGTTGCTGTGAGTTGTGTGACGCCACGGCACTCTACCGAGGGCAATAAAGTGAGACTCTGTCTCTACAAAAAAAAAAATAATAAAAATAAAAAAATAATTTTTTTCTATCTAAATTAATATAAATTTGTTACTAGATACTTTTAATATTTAGCTGTTTCAAGAGGATAACCAGGCTGCTCTCCAAATTCCAAGGATGATAATAATTGGCTGAGCTCTTGTCAGGTGCTCAACCTTGGACCAATTAGAATCATTTTTAGGATTCTAATTGGTCAGCAAAAAAGTCATTTCCCAAAAAAAGATGGTAGTGGTGTGGAAGGAGTGCTGGGTAAGCAAAGTAGTCATTCAGGCATACACAGACTCTCTGATTTAATCCTCATTAAAACTTCAGAGGCTAAGAAACAATTTTCCCATCATTACTGCTTCCATAGAGATGAGATTTAAACCCAGATATGAACTACTTTGAAATTTATGTTCTTAAGCACCACACTCTCATTGCCATTGGTTAGGGCCACTGGTTGGGGTCGGGACTGGCCAGGTCCCCAGCCCTCAGCTTGTCTAGCTGTATTCTGGACACAGACCGCTCTGCTGTTATCTAGCTCAGGAACAATTGCTCTTAGGTGCCCGAGGACAATTTACTTTAGCAAAAAGGGAGAGAGAGAGAGTTTTTGAGGGTGAAGCAGTCGTAGAAGAATAAGTCTTAGCAGTCTTTAGCAAAGCTTAGTAATCTTCAGCAGAGAGACACCATGCTGGCATTCTGCAGGCAGGAGAAGCAACAGAGTCAGAGTAAGCGAGTCCATGGTAGAATGCGCATACTCCCAACTGCCTTCTCCTCCAGGCTAGTATAGAGCTGATCACGTGCCTCTCAACACCACAGATGTAGACTTCCAATTCTCTAATGCTCTCATCTTGCGAGCTCTCATGCTTGTTAGGAGAGCCAAATCTCTTCCTTATGCTCTTTCACCAAGATGTTCCATTATCGAGCTATACAGGTGTTACTTATAACTCTCACTCCTCCTGGCCATAGGTTATACGGGCTGCTACACCATACTATACAATAAGCTTTTAATTCAGGTGTGCTGAATGAAATGTTAGTGCCTTGACATGATGATGTAAATGAGTTTGGTGCTTAAGAAGGAATTAAATATTTTTAAGCAGAAGAGTTCCCAAAATGGACTTTTTAATTTATTTTTATTTTTAAAATCATAAATACATAGATCATGTATACATTGATACATTTATGGGGTACAATGTGTTGATTTCATATAGAATTAGGAACACTTACATCACACTGGTTAATATACACTTCATCTAGTTTACTTGATTATTGTAAGAGTATTATAAGACATTTATACTCTATACTAATAGATCCGACATGTACCCTTGCATTGTGCACCATAGGTGTGATCCCACTATTCACCCTCCCTTGACCTGATCTCCCCCCTCCCCTCCAAACCCCCCTCCTCCCTCCTTCATCTTGGGACATAGTTGTGATCTATTCTTCATATGAAAGTATGAGTGATTATAAATTGGTTTCATAATAGTACTGAGTACATTGGATATTTTTCCATTTTTGAGATACTTTATAAGTACAATATGTTCTGGCTCCATCCATGTAAACGTCACTTTGCCTCTTTTACCTTTATAAAATGGACTTTTAAAATATATAATAATTGAAATCTTTATACCGCACACAAGTATTGATCTGTCACAGCTATTGTAAGTTTGAACACTGATGTGAAAGGAATTAAGTGATTGGCACTTTCTATCACTTGATGATAGGAAATTCCAAGAAATGTTTATTTCAGACAAAAAAAAGCAAAAAACTGACTTGGTTGTGAGAGTATTTTTATTTTATTTTACATTTTTCTAATTTTTTTTTAATTTCAGATTAATGTGAGGGTACAAACAACTAAGTTACAATGTTTTCATTAGGTAGGTAAAGTCCCTCCTATAGTTGTATCCCACACCCAAGAGGTGTGCCATATACCCTTACATTCTGCCCAGTGAGTGGAAGTATTTTTGAAAACAAAAGTTAGTGAGCAGAGGTTGAAGGAGGCCTCCAGAATATGAACAATTTACCTGAAGCCACATAGTGTTAGCTATAAAATGGGATAAACTGTTTAGTGTTATCTGCGTGAATGTTTCAAGCTTATTAGTCAAAAGACATAGTTTTGGGTTTGAAAGATTATGTCTGTCTTACTACACACATCTTTCATCACATATGGTAGAGTCACCCTGTGGGCACCTAAATACTCTTTTATCTTTTTTATTAAAATACCTAAATCAAGCAAAACAGTGACATTTTATGTGAAAGCAATTTGGTAGATAACTCAAAATATTTCTACTTTCAAAATAGGTTCTATAAACCAGAAAGTGATTTCTTTCTGGTATCCTCAGTCCTAATAAATGATTTTTATTCTAAATCAATCTCAACAGAGATGACTTAAATCTGAATCTTTTGTCTTCCCTGCCTTTCAGTCTGACTCTGTTCTCCCAAGTGTTTTCTGCCCTTTTCTAGAAGCACATCATATCCACTACCTGGCCCTCCTTAGGGTCTTGCCCTTGGAGGAGGATATCTTCTGTTGGTACTTCCAGATATACCTTGCCTTTTTTCATTCTCTACTTTGTGAGGGTGATCCTAGTTGGATTTGGCCAATGGTCATACTCAGTAAGAGATTGGAGAGAGGGAGGATACTGAGATGAGATGCTTGTTGAGTGTGTTCTTCTGTGTAGGATGATGATGGTTGACCTGTTTCCTTGGAGAAAATCTATGTCCATTTCCTTGAGTCTTTTCTCTTGTATTAGTCAGATTTTCCAAAAAAGACTCAACCAATTTTTTTCTAATCTGGCTCTAACATACATCAAGGAAGATGGCTCAGGGTCTCAAAATTTCATAAATAACCTATGACTTACTTCTCCATTATTCAACATTCAAGGTACTCTACCTTCATTTGTGTCTAGAGTCTACTAGTCTAGAGATTCTCTATTTTATTTTTTGTAGAGAATAACACCTCCTTTGTGTCTTGGGATGGGGGGGGGACAGTGGTATCACTACAAGGTCTGAAAAGGGACAAATAAAGACTTAACTGCTTTGAAAATATTTTCAATCAACTGTCCTGTATTAGCCACTCCCTTCATTTTTACTTCCAGAGGAATCTAGTGTCACAATTGCTTGAGACTTATGATGGGTTGTGAGATTGTAACTGTGCTGCTGCTTTGTTTTTCCTATCAATTTAGGATCCAGATTTCTAGAGTTGCCAATTATTTCTATCTTCACCTTTTATTTTATTTTTGTTTAAATGGGATTTTGGAAGACAGCGGAATAAAAGTCTCTTTTCATCTTTGAATCTACTTAGTCTTAACTCTCCTCAGACTACTCAAGACACAGCATTTGTCTCCAACAAATCACTAACATTTCCTTGCTGAGTTACTCATGACCTGTGTTGTCCTATCCAAAAATTCAGGCCTCATTCTCATTTTACTTGACACCTCAGCAGCACTTTATTTTTTTGACCACTCATCTCTGAGAGACTCTATCTTCTGAATTTCAAAATATCACATGCTCTGTCTCTGATTTCCTCCTCCTCAATATCCTCCGTGTCTGCAAGATACACCAATAAATGGGGGAACTGTTCAAGACTCATGTCTAGACCCTCTTCTCATCTGACTTTACACCATCTCTATAGGAATTCTTTTATATGCTCCCACCTTCAGTTTCCTCTAATGTCCTATAACTTTTCAGCTTCACAACTGCAGCTAGGTATCACTTCTGAAACCCACATTCCCACCCCGCATCTCTATTTGCATGTCTTAAGGGAATCTCAAGTTCAGTGTGTCTAAAACTGAACTCAAGAATCTTCCACAACACACACAAAACACATAATATCTGCACCAAATCCTAGATCTCTTCCAACAGTTTACATTTTATTGCATGGCATTATTATCCATACACAGTAGACTCTCTGTAAGTTGGCCACCCAAGGGACTATAACAAGTTGGTGGATATACTTACAGAGGTGGTCAACATGTCTGTTCTATGAAAATGAGGTCAGCTTACGGAGGTGGTCAGGGTAGGGAGGAGGTTAACTATGGAGATTCTATTGCAGTTAGCTAAGTCAGAGGTCTTCCTGAGCACCATCCTCTCCCTCATCCCATATATCCAAATGTTTCCATCTTCTCTTGCTTTAATTGTTTGTGTAGATATTGAGTTACTACTTGGAGGACAGTTACAGTCTTCCCTGGAGAGTTGCATGACTCTGCAATGGACTTTTTGTGAACAAGAAATACACGTTTGAGGGCTGCAAACTAATACAACCTTTTTGGAAGGAAGTATAGAGAATCCCCAAAGAACTCAAATTAGACTTCCCATTTGATCTTGCAATCCCATTACTAGCCATCTACCCAGAAGAAAAAAAATCATTTTATCATAAGGATATTTATACTAGACTGCTTAGTGTAGCTCCATTTACAATCGCCAAAATGTGGAAACAATCTAAGTGCCCCCCAACCCAAGAATGGATTAAGAAGCTGTGGTATATGTATACCATGGAATAATATTCAACCACTAAAAAAGATGGAGACTTTGCATCTTTTGTATTAACCTGGATGAAGTTGGAACACATTCTTAGTAAAGTATTACAAGACTGTGCTCTACGCCCATAGCGCAGCGGTTAGGGTGCCAGCCACATACACTAGGGCTGGTGGGTCAGAACCCAGCCCAGGCCTGCTAAATGACAATGACAACTACCACAAAAAAAAGCTGGGCATTGTGGCAGGCACCTGTAGTCCCAGCTACATGGTAGGTGTAGGTAGAACAAATGAATAAATAGATTGAGTTTTGCTATAATTCACAACATTTTATTAGTGAAAGCCTTAAAATATATAAATCTTCAATCCAGAAACAGGAACTAATGTTGGACGTGAGCTTGAAGCTGGGTGATATTTTCTGGGAGCCAGTTATTTTCACATGACTTCACCATCCATCCATATGCAGAGGTATGAGGAACTTCAACAGCAGCTAGTTCTTGTGGAATGTTCTGTAATCACTCTCTCCTTAGGGAGAAGGACCCAGGTTCTTTGTTGAAATAAGGGAAAGTGAGTCTCTTGCCCTAAAATCTGGAGTAGTACTTGGTTATTAGAGTGTTATTGCATCAATTCCTTCCAAGGAATATTTCTGCAAGTTCATATCAGGATCCATTTTCCTAAACACAGCTGAGCTTCACACCTCCCTAACTTCTTAAAAGTTGTCCTCTTATCCTCCCAGCTCTCTGGTTACTTGCCCTTTTCTTCCATAGATTGATTGTAGGAATTCCTGCTCTTACTCTCAGTTGTGATGACCTAAGTTCTCCCAATGGGACAGTGCTTGGTTGGCCTTTCTCTGTCTTCCCAGGATTCCTCTGCCAATTTCCAGGTACTTATAAGCATGCATGCATACAACAGATACTTTGCAATCTTGCTTTCTTTCTAACCTGAATAACCTATAAATCCATCCTTCAGAGACTGCTGTGAATTTTTTTTATTGTGTGCTCAACCCAGGAGGCTATTTTTAAACACAAGTACAAATTGGACTTTGGAAAATGAGGTGGACCAAATCCTAGCATTTACAAGTAAATGCTTGAAAGTCCATCCCATTAAGGAGTTTTTAATTAAAAAGAACAACCCACAGGTGCCTCATTGTTCTAGCATACTGGACCATTTGGCAGCCTTTGGAGGAAACTGGATACTTTGTTCCTTGGTTAACATCTTAGACAAAATTAACCCTAGCAAAGAGCTGGGCTGACCATTAGAGGGTAAGGTATTTTTGTTTGAAGTGCAACCAGTTCCTAACTTTCATTTTTTTTAAGTCTCCCAGAATAGCCTACAGAAGAGTATCATGGCCTCAAGTCTTTTATTTCCTTCCAACACCACCTTAATAAGAATTTCAAAGAATTTCAGCTGACAATACCACTGTGGGGGAGAAACCAGATGCAGAAATGCAAATAGGGAGAGGATTATTTCCCTCTTCTTACAAAACTGCAATCTTCATGGAGGAGGAGGCAAAGATTAACCCGCCTCTGTAGGCTCAGTACTAGAGCACATCAAACACTTATCTTTCAATAAGTGTTTGGTGAATGAAATTCACATAAGATTTTGCAGTACGATCAATTAACACATTGTGATCTCGGAAACCCTGCATGCTTTATTAACTATGGACATCAGGGGTCAGTAAATTTCCCTCCTCAGGCTGTACGGGTTTCTTTTGTTGCCTGTTCTGAGCATCTTGTCAAATTGAGTTAATCAGTTCACTTTGTTTATTAAAGAAAAAAGGATTAAATAGGATTCATGAGATATGAAAGAATCGGAATGAAATGGTCAATTAAGGAAAGCATGTGCTGGAAGCAGAGCTCTGTCATTAGTAATGATGGTCTTTAGCTGTAATTAAAACAGCTTTGCAAAATTTGTTTATGCCTGTGTGCCTTACAGTAGATGTCCTCAAGCCTCTTTCTATCAGAATCAGATTTATGTGTCCATCATAAAGCTCTTGATCAGAAGCGCTACAGCTACCAAGAATCTACATTTTATAATAAATGGTTTGTATGTTTCTGATGCTCAGCTAGTTAGGAAATCACACTGCCCGTGAGAATATCTACTATGAGTAGAAAGCTATCTCTGTCTGCTTTTAGGGAAGGCCAAGAGAATCTTTTCTCAAGAACTTCACAAAGAACTAGTTGTAATACAATAGAACTTCCATAGTCGACCACCTCCCTTTATCGACCACCTCCTTAAGCTGATCTCATTTTCAGAGACCAGAGGTGCACCGCATGTATGTATCAGTATAGAAGGCCTAGTTCTTTATGTTGACCACCTCCGTATGTTGACCAGTTTGTTATAGTCCCGTGGATGGTCAACTCTCAGTTCTACTGTATAGTAGAAGAGGAAAGCAACTTAGATTGATGTACGCACATGTATGTTTGTATATGTGTACGTATTTACAGAGAAAGCTGTAGATACTACCATCCTTAAGATTCAAGAGTTAGGGAAAGTGAAAATACAGTTGCATCAAGTATATATCAAAAACATTTTAAACATCTCAATCTGGTTAAAAGACGTCAGGTTATCTCAAGCAGAAGACAGCAGACAGGAGCAGACGAGGAAGGAAGGGGAAGAACCAGGATGTGCTATTTGGTAATTTCCCCTGAATGCAGCGGGAAAGAGGATTAGACGAGGAGGACGCTGACCACTCAAGGAGGGAAAGCCAAGGCCAGACTATCTTCCCTGCTGGGTTCTGTCACAGATCTGACTCGATCCCACCAAGACATAGTTTCTTCCCCTAAGACAAGGAGCCAGATGCAGAAGAATAGTGATTTCCAATTTTTTTAAAAATAGTTTTATTAAATCATAATTGTGTACATTGGTACAATCATAGGGCAGAATGTGCTTCATATACAATCAGAAATATTTTGATCGTACTGTTAAACATAGCTTTCATGCATTTTCTTGATCACTATATAAAGACATTGATACTCTACATTTAATAAGTTTCACCAGTACCCTGCTAAGATGCACCGTAGGTGTGATCCCACTAATTACCCTCCCCATCCTCCCCTCTCTTCTCCCCTCCCTTTCCCTTTTCCCTGTATTCTTGTGCTATAATTGGGTTTTAGCCTTCATATGAAAGCTATAAATTAGCTTTATATTAGGGCTGAGTACATTGGATACTTTTTTCTTCCATTCTTGAGATACTTTGCTAAGGAGAACAGGAAGATCTTTTTTTCCTTTCAGCACCATCATGAGGGACTGGGCATGTTTATGGTTGTGTTTGTAGTGTCCATTGATTGAAAATTGATGAGACCTAAAGAACTACAAAATTAGACCTCCTTTAACTAAATTTCCTTTAGCTTCACCATAGTAACATCTGTCTGCATTTCAGAATAATTGCATATGTATGTTTATAGCAGATACCCAGCATTTCTTCATTAATTCTGGGGCATATGACATATCTATATTTTCAAAAGCAACCTGAATCTGGTTCTGAATATCACAAAAATGGTTCCGTGAGCAATGAATCTAAATTTCAGTTGCTATTGGGACTTCCCATCAGACCTAGGAGATCCCTCCTTTTTAGCCCACCTGATTATCCCCGGAAAACTCAGTTCTAAACCACATGGTCCTTGTACAGTTGCCTCATCTGCTGGTTCTCTGTCCATGGTAACCTCTCCCAAGTCTAAAATCCTGCTTATAGAACTCACCTGCTTAGATGTAACACATTAGAAAACTAGGAAACCCAATACCCTATTGTTTCTGTTTCTCTTTGCATCTACTGTATAATCTCATGAGGCTTGCATATCTTTCTCAGTACGGAAAAGCTTTCTTCCTTCTGTTTAAAGCACCCCCCTCACCCTATATGATGACTTCCATGACTTCCTCTTCAGAGCAGGGGCTGCTACAGAATTGGCCCAGGGCCGGGACCTCCCTGACTTCTGGTTTCTGTTCTCTGTGACTCTTCTTTGATACAGCTGAGGTAAATGTACTTTTTGTTTTTTTTTTTTAATCTTGACACTAAACTCTAACTGACCTTAATGGTGAAATTTTTACAAATTCATACCTCTAGTTTCCTAGGCGATAATTTAGAATCATTACTCCTTGCTTCCAACCTACTTAGAAACTATTCCATTTCACTTTGGTCTTCTTTTTAGTGCGATTTCCATTATATAATTCCCCTCAAAGCTGAAAAGATTCCCTCACCATCTGTAAAAAGCATATCACTTAATGCCAACATTGTACATGCTAATGAATGTTTATAGGCAGAACCATGTTTGAAAATAAATGGATTAAACAAATAAGAGCTTTGGAGCTAGGAAATATTTTAAGTCATTTCATTATTTGCGAACAATTTATGCAAGTGTTTAATTTTTGAAACTGCTCAAGTGCACTATTGTAATATTAATAATAAAATAAAGGAATTGTTACAGAGATAATCATGAAGAATGTTAACTATTACTAAGGTTTGCTTTCAACTTGCTATGGGCAAAATAAAGGCTGAGAAACATGAAAGTTTTTTAAATGTTCTTTTCTGTTTTGGAGGGTTTTTTCCCTCCTGGGTAAAGCCTCACTCTCCCTGTATTATACAAGGAACCTGACTGTTCAGAGTTCTTGGCAGCACATATCTTGTCTAGTAACACAGGCAGGAGATGGGCATGAGAAAGACAGGCTGTGAAATGTCAAGTTAACGTCGATTGAATGATGAAATGCACAGACACAGTGGGGTTATGGTGGTGATTTTCGGAGCTATAATCAGTGAAGTCAGCAAAATAAACTTCAAAGATGCCCATGCTCTAGTTGCTAGATGCTGAGAATATATCATATAACATGACAAAGGGGACTTTGAAGATTTACTTAAAATAGGGAAATTATCCTAGATTACCTCTGTGGACCCCCTCTAATCCCATGAATCTAAAACCAGAGAACTTTCTCTAGCTAGAGTCAGAGAGAGAGAGGAGAAGAGGAAGTCCTAAAAATTCAAAGCATGAGCCATGCTCAACTTACCATTGCTAGCTCTGCAGTGGGGACACCAAGAGGATAAGGATGCAGGTGGCATTAAGGATCTGAGAAGAGGTGAGCTGGCAATCAGCAAGGAAATGGGGATTCGGTCCTACAACTACCCAGAACTGAATTCTCCCAGCAAATCCATAGCCTCCAGCCTTGTTGAACTTCAGCAAACAAATGAAACAAGCCACTAGGATTTCTGACCTACAGAACCCTGAGACCACAAATTGTCTTATGTAACACTTCTACATTTGCAGTAATTTCTTATGACTTCAATAGAAAATGAATATAAGTAGGAAGGCTGGACCAGAGTCATAGATTTTAGTAGTAATCTGGCCGATACCATAAGGTTCAAACTTCAGCATTGGCCATGAAATGGAATAAGTGGTTAGACTACAGGTCTGAATCTGTATGTAGTAGGATTCAGATCAGCCGGATATGTTCAGTAGGTCCCAGACAATTGGCTGACATTTCACACCTACTTTATCTTTACCTAGCTTTTTTAAATATCATATCATAATCTAGATTTTGGCCCACATATATGAAAGAAAAATATTAATAAAGACAAACTTCTACTTCAGTGAACTTTGCATAAATTGTGAATATGGTTATTGTGCATTAAGTTAAATTTTAAAAAGAAGAATTGAGGGTAAAAAATGGGGCAAAGAAAGAAAAGTAGAGAGAGAGGAAGTGTGGGGAGTGGGCTGTGGGCGGCAGGACCCTCACAGCGTGGGAAATGCTCAGGGTGTGACCCCCCAATCACTTCTCCACCTTCAACCATGTTGTTTCTACCTGTCAGAAGTCACGTAGCCCATGCATACTTTCCTTGTTATCGGCAAGCAAGCACACAGCTTTTCCTCTTTAAGGATGATCTCTATCCCATGTGTTAGGAATTATGCAACCTTGCTAAGATACTGTAGAAGGAAAGCTGTTTCCACGGTTCAGCGGCTGGTTGCAGTCATCAGCTGTGTCCGCCTTCCCGACGCCCTCCTGTCTCGCTTTCCTGTCTCTCTTCACCTCTCCTCGTCTTCCTGGCTTCATTTCTCAATTTCTCACCATGTCCACTCAGGTCCACTCTCCTAGGTTGGGAGAGATCTCTGTCTTGTGCCAGTACATGACAAGAAAGATCAATGAAAGTTATATTGAGATACTTGAGCGTCTGAGGTGAGTCACAAAAATCTGTAATGCACGTTGACCAAATATGCTCTGTCCTTGGCCAACCATAGCTTATGTCTCTGTCTTTGTTACTACATACCTCTCAAGAATTCTGTGTCCAGGTTATAGTTTAAGATGTAATGTAGAGAAATTTTGCAATTACTCATATTTTATCCAAACAGATAAGGAATAGTACTAGAAACCAGTTGACAAGAAGCTCAGGTTATGAAGGTCAACTGTTAAATTACTGAGGACCAAAATTCCCAGTGGGGAGAGTGGCAGGTCATGGAATTGAAGTGGTAGACAGGGGCCAGATCAGTTCAGACCTTGCAGGTCAAGGAAAGGATTTTATTTCATTCTGAAATAATGAAGCATTTCCAACAGAGGCCAAGATATTCTGGCTTTTTAGCTGTCTCTTCCCGTGGCTGTTACTTAAAAAAAAAAACCAAGCTCGGTGCCTATGGCTCAAGCGGCTAAGATGCCAGCCACTTACACCTGAGCTGGCAGGTTTGAATCCAGCCCGGGCCCACCAAACGACAATGACAACTACAACCCAAAAATATCAGGGTGTTGTGGTAGATGCCTGTAGTCCCAGTTACTTGGGAGACGGAGGCGGGAGAATTGCTTGAGCCCGTGAGTTGGAGGTTGCTGTGAGCTGTGATGCTACAGCACTCTAGCCAGGGTAATAGCTTGAGGCTCTGTCTCCAAACAAAACAAAACAAAAAAAACCATGTAATATTTACCATTTCTTCTGTATTCTTTGTTCTCAAAGCCATTGACGTCAGACCCTAGCTAGGATACTCTTGCCCCCAATTACCAAATTCAATGTCTTTTTTTCAATGTGTCGCTTTCCAGATTCTTGACAACCCTTAATGTCTTTGACATTTTCTTCATCTTCTTACAACCAAGTTCTCGTAGTTGTGACTCTGCTAGTTCTGTGTGCCCTGGGAATACTGATTAATGTCTCCCAAACTTCTGATCCCAATGCCTCTCCCCAAATTCCTCATCCTCCATCAGTTTCATCATTATCTGTTGTGTCGGCTGCAACATTCACATGTCACTGGTGTGAAAGTCTTATGAATGGGGGGGCCTTTATAAGTGGTTATTAGGCTATAAAGGCTGCTTCCTCATTAATGGGATTTAGACTCTTTTTCAAAAAGGCTTCACTTAGCTTTTGGACTCGCTTGCTCTTTTTCATGCTCTTTCACCATGTGAAGCCACAGAGTTCATCTTCTCCTGCCTTTCTCTCCCTTCCCCCATGGGAGGATGCAGCAAGAAGGTCCTCACCAGACACCAGATGCTAGCACCATGATCTTGAACTTGGCAGCCTCCAGAACTGTGAAAAGCAAATTTCTGTTCTTGATAAATGACCCAATCTCTGAGACACTCTCCTTCCTCTCTGTCCCCTCTTTTCTCTATTGCAAACTTTGTCTGGGACTCTTTCAATAGTCCTTTGGTCTCTGACAATAGCAAAACGACAGTAGCAATGGACGTGATGGCTGACTCTGTGCCTGCATCCAGCTCATTACGTGATTTCCACATGTGATCTCATTAGATGCTCACAACCAGCTTGTGAAGCAGATATTATTCTTATTCTATTTTGTAGGTACGACAGCCAGAATTCAGAGAAATTAAATAATACATCAAAAGTCACATCTAAATAAGTAGGAGAGCTAGGATCTATCTGCCTGATGTCAAATTCAAGCTTCTAAACCCTTGCTCTTTTAATACCTGGAGATGAGCTTGGCATATTATCTTGAAAGTATTACTTAGGTATTTTAAACTTTTGATAACTCTGCATTATGTATAGGATAAGTTAATGCTTTTTTGCCTGATATAAAACACCCTTTGCTATCTGGTCTAAATTGATCCATTTAGAAATTAGTTTATTCACGTCTTTATTTGTATACATGTTTGATTTTTATATACTTGCAGTTTTCTTATACTTTTATATCATGCTACTTTTATTTTGCTCAAGACTTTGCATTGTCATTCTCCTCTCCCTCAATGCGCAGACACACACAGATACAGACGGTATTTTCAGCTTGGTATAAATTCTTCCTGAATTTTCCCACATTCATACAAATGTATACAAATCGAAAATACATGCAAAGGGCTGTCTTTGTACCATTGAGATATTATGTGCATATATTAAGGTTCACTAGAAAAACAAAACTAAAAGATGAGTGTATATAAGCAAAGAGAGAGTGAGAGAACAATTTATTTTAAGCAATTAACTTACACACTTGTGGGGGCTGACAAGTTCAAAATCTACAGGGCAGGCCAGCAGGCTGGAGATCAAGGGAAGAATAGACATTGCAGTCGTGAGTCCAAAGGCAGCCTGAGGACAGAATTCCTTCTTTCTCTGGGAATCTCTGTTTTTTTTTTTTTTTTCTTAAGGCTTTAATTGATTGGGTGAGGCTCACAGCATTATGGAGGGTAATCTGCTTTATTCAAAAATCTACTTATTTACATGTTAATCGTATCTAAAATATACCTTCACAGCAACATCGAGACTGGTGTTTGACCAGATACCTGGGCACTATAGTCAAGCGAAATTGACCTATAAAATTCCACTATCACAATGCATTTTGTGATAACTTGCTTTTTCTCACAAACAAGGTAGCACTGACATTTCTCCAAATCAGTAGCTACAGGTCTAAGCCATTCTTCCTAATAGCTGTGTAACATTTCCTATTTCCCATAACAGTCTCATGTACTATAATTTATTCAGCCATTTGCCAATTCATGAATATTAGATTTTTCTTAGAGATTCCTGGGGTAATGGTACACACTGCAGTTATTTAGTAGAAGTTATTAGATTATTTTCTTAAACTGTACTATCTATCTGTCTAGCAGAAGCATTTGAGAGAACTTTTTCCTGGCCAACATGGGTCATTAGAGGTCTTTGTAATTAATACCAATCAAGTGGATAAAATATGGCATCTAATTATACCTTTAATTTGCATTTTGTGGACTTTTGGTGAAGTTGAACATCTTTTTATTTATAACCATTTGGACTCGCTTTTGTGAATTGAATCATATCCCTTGCCTATTTTTCTATTGATTTCTATGCTTTTTTCTTACTAATTTAAATAAGAGAAAAATTAACTCCCAATTTCTCATGTGGTTTGCCGTTTTTTTCCAGTCTGAATTTGTCTTTTGACATTGTGGAATCAGTTAACATTCTAAATGTTTTTCTTGCACATCTTGTATTTGTGGCTTTAAAGATGCCTGTGTGGCTTAAGAACTCTTGCTTCACTGAAAAAAAAAATTAACATTTAAATCTTTAATTCTTCTAGAATTTATTTTTTTATTTGGTATGGGTTCAAATATTTTCCTCAAAATGATCAGTCAATAGTGACAGCAGACTCTATTAAACTTTATTAAGTTTTAATTTAAAGGGAAGAGGACTGACTAAGCCAGCCTTTCTCCTATAAATTAAAATACCATTTTTGTCACATGCCAATTTCCTATGGACACTCAGATCTTTTTCTGGATTCTCTATTGATTTATTTGTCTGCTTCTGTGCTGGTTTGATTAAAAAAACTTTATAATAAATTTTTTTGAGCTAGTGAGACTAGTCAACCTTTCTCAGCTTCAAATACGCTCTCTTTTTCTTTCTCATAATTTCATTATACTCTTAGAAATGTCTTCATCCATGCGCACATCAAATTATTTCACAAATTCCCAAAATAAAATAAATGAAATAACTCCCACTATATATACCAAAGCAAACATTCAATCCCCCCTAAGATTCTACTTATAATTCCATTATATTATATCTTATTTAGGAAAAAAAATCTTGCTGTCTGCATGATATTAAATCTTCCCATTTTAATAAAAGTTGCTTATTTGCTGAACTGCTATCATAGCACCTGCGTTGAGATTAGCAGGCCTCAAGGAAAACTCCCCAGATGGGTCTAGATGATTCTACTGTATTGATTAAACAGCATGAAAATAAAAGTAGGTGAAAAATTAGAAGAATAAAATGTTATATTTTAGCAAGTTTCTCTTTTCTAGATAAAGCCCTGACATTTCCTGTTAGCATACCCAGCATTTATTAGTCCAAAGAGTTAGGAATTCCCTCCCTAATGGTTGCCCAGGTGGTCGGGGGTCAGCTTAGTTGCCGATCTCTTGAAGGCTGCTGCACCTTGCTCCCCCTAGTGGGGGGGACTCGCCCCACTGTGCACCCTACTCAGGCCTCAGAGGCAGGTGCCAGGGACATGTTCTCCGATGCCTCTCCCACTCACCTATCTGTTCCCTTGATGCTCCCAGCCTGGCAACAGTTTTCAGACCTTTGCATCCAGCAGTTCTCAACCTGTGGGTCGCGACCACTTTGGGGGTCGAGCACAGGGGCACCTAATATCAGATATTTACATTACAAGTCATAATAGTAGCAAACAGTACAGTTATGAAGTAGCAACGAAAATAAGTTTATGGTTGGGGGTCACCACAACATGAGGAACTGTACTAAAGGGTTGCGACATTAGCAAGACCCAGAGACCCTCGTGTCACAGCACAGGCAGCCCCAGGGAGCCTCGTGTGTGAAAGAGCTCCCGTCCCTGGCACCATCCCTGCATGCACTTCTGCTGTTTCCTCCTTTCCCTCTGGTTCACGCCTGCTTGTTTTTGTGTTTGCTTTTTACCCTCTCTCAACCCATAAAATAACTCCTGACCACATGGTTTTCTTTACTGCCGGGAAAGCAGCCCAGATGTACGGCTGCTCAGTTAAGACGGACTTGGCATGAAAGATTCGAAGACAGATCAGCAAATAGGCTGAGCAAAGCCTGTGCAAAGATTGCCCTGACCCAAGGGCACAGTGACACTCAGTTCCCTGCTCACATTGTGCCTGGCACTCTAAGAAGGTTGGGCGAGGGAATTTGCCAGAATCTGTGTCTGTGTAGCTCTTTTGTATGGAGAGTTTTTTTCTTTTTCTCTCTTCCTTGTTCTTTCTTTCTTACTTTTTTTTTTTAATGTCCATCTGTTACCATGTCATAATTCTCCTGGCAGTCAGTCTGGGTCAAGAAGCAGTTAGTTCCTTGTTGCTTCTGAAGGTTGACATTTTCCCACGTCTGCAGCCTAGATGTTGAGCAAATAAATGGCTGTCATTTCACACGGGGAGAAGATTCTTCATTTCTCTTGTGATGTACGGTCTAGGACACATGGCAGGGCCTGAGCTGGCTGCCCTTGTTAGCAGATTCTCCCAGCTCTCAGGCCTGCTGCATTGTCAAGATGGTTGCAAAAACCCTTCATGAGATGTAGTGGCTAATAAAAAAGTATCACTCGCTATCACAAGTTGAGGCTATACTTTCTGCACATATTTCTGGATAACATTTGAAAAAGTATCAAGTATCCTCCTTTTGGAAAAACCAGAATGCATTTTATAAAAATAGCCCTATTCTAATGTCAATTTTCTGCCTGAATAAAAGTGAATGAATATTAAAACATTGCTGCAGGCAATCTTGTCATTAGAATTAAAGATTCTCTGCTATAATAAATAATTTTATTAAAAACACAGATTTTGTCCAAGCAGTGCTAAGCCACAATATTTTTTTTTTTTTTTTTGCGTAAATGTATTTTTCAGTCCAGGGTGCAAACATTTGCAACATAATGTGTGAACATGAAACGTAGGTGTTAGCATAAGTAGCATATCTTTTGAGATAGCAGTATAGCCACCTACCTGTTAAAAAGTGGTCCAGCAGCTATGTGGAGAATGGGTGACTCTTCCTCGTGGGAAGATGATACATGTCTTGGAGGAAAAGTGAGTCACATTCGAACTCCTAAGTTGTTATTCAGCTGAATAACATATTAGGTCTCTGCTGAGGGAAATGTGATGTATTGCCTTAAAGGAACACTGGATTTGAAATAGCAGATTGATTTCAAGTGGATGGCCACTCTGCTACTTGCTATGTGATCTCAAAAATGTATTTATGCTGAATGCCACTAGATTATCAACTTCAAATGGAAAGAATCAGACTAGGTGAGGGTTCTAAACTGCATTATTTTGTATACTGTCCTGTCTCAACCAGTTGTGAAGTAAGTAATTTATTGCCATAAGAAATAAAGTCCTGAGGTTCGCAAACAACTTATAGTTGTAGTACAGATAAATTTAGCCCCATGATGCCATTCTCCCACACTCACCCTCTGAAGTGGTTTCTTGAGAGAAGAAAGTGTGACTTGCAAATGCCACATTGGTAAGACAGTTGCTACCGCCACCAAGAATACCAATGTGCCTGTCAAATGTCTGTATGGATTCTGTTCCAAATAGATTCCTGGTTATTTGCTTTACTTCTCTCCACATTCTTTTTGTCAATATCTTGTTGGCATCTAGACACACCCTGAAGGAGGAATCCTGCCTTAAATATGGCCCAGCATGTGGGAATGGCCGGGCTATATTTTCCTAGCATTTCCTCTGGTTCACTACCCTCCATGCAGTAACACGTAAGGATTTTCACACATCCAGAGAGAGTGCCTGAGACTATGAATGGCGATTCTACTCAGAGAAAGTGTGGCTGGAGGCAGAACCATCTCTAGAAAGTTGCTGACACTCTGATTCTGTTTTTGTTGCTCTCTGCCTCGGCGTAGAGGCTGTGATTTCCTGGGGTTTGAGTACTCTGAGTATGAAATTATATTTTCATATGCTAGATCCTTCTGACCTTGAGGCATCTAGATCCTTCTGACCTTGGTGTATATGATACTGAATTCAGTCAGGATGAATCCCCATCTTCTGCCTCCATCAAACACACACCCTTCCAGTAAATGGGTACAGTGCCAACCAGGAGGAGTCACAGCATCCTAGGGTTACAGTTGAGATTAGGGCCAAGGCTAGGATTAGGGTTAGGGTTACTGTTTATTCTGTGCTAGGCAAGGATTTACACTTTATATACAGCACTTCATTTAATTCTCACAACTAGATGAGGCAGATAATATTAATGTCTACATTTTATAAGTTGGAAAATGCTGAAGCACAGAGGAATTAAGTAACTTATACAACTGGCAGTAATCAGCAGAGGTTCGCCTTTGGGCAGTCTGGCTCCAAAATCAACGCTCTTAACCACTCTTCCGTGCCATGTCATCAGCACCCTACGTTAACTGAGTTCATGCCAGCTACTTGTACATAACTGTCCTCCAAAGTAGCTCTTCCTATCCCAATGGTGTATTTGAGGAAGCCAAGCATTAGTGAAATTAAATATGTGCCTACTGTCACATGGCTAGAAATATAGATAGGTAGTGGAATTTGAACCTAAGTCTTTTTTACTGTAAAGGCACAAACTTTCCTCTGTTTCCATATTATTGAGGAAAATAATGCAAGTGCAGGTAAACTGGTCTCAAGATTTTTTAATGAAACTAACATTTGTCTTAATTGTTTGGCGTTTTCATCTCTTGTAGGACATTCTTTCCTAGTCACTTGATTATTATCAGTGTAATTTCTCCAAGCTCTGGGTTTTGAGTATCTCCCAAAAAGCCACTTCTCTTCTGCCTGGGAGATACATTGCAGATAGAAGAGATGGCCATTTTCTAGTTTCCCTTGTATGCATGGAGTGAACCAACATGCCAGATGCTGTGCTAGTTACGGGGGATTAATAATAATTAGATCATGTCCCCAAGCCCCTGCAGGTTTATGTGTACCAGCAGAGACCCATTCTTCTCCAATTTTATTCACTTTTCTTAGGAGGTCAAGTGACCTCTGTATTTCTAAATCTTCATATGATACATTTGTCTATTTAGGAAAAAAAAAAAAGCACACAGCTCCCAAAATTCAATTCAGAAGGGACACTGGAAGTACTTGCAGTCAGAAACTTGGGGAGCAGCAGAGTGAGACCAGGTTGCCCAGGAAAACCTAAGACGAGTGTCTCCAAGCGAACATCCTCTTCCAAAGTGCAAAGGCTTCATGGGAGCCGATGAAAGGAAAGATGCTTTCCTAGATGAACCTGGAGAGGCCGACAGGAGACTTTGAACGTGAAAGAAGTTAAATATTACCTCTCAGTCTCATCCTCAACTTTTAGGAGAAAAGTTTGCTCTCAGCTGCTAGAGAAGCAACAGAAGCTGAGGGGCTGACCCTGCTGGGTTGGCGTCTCATCTCGGGGACACCCTTTCTTCCAGGGCTGTCTTGCATAAGACTTGCCAAGAGCTTCTTTCACCTACAGAAAAATTTCTCAACTAGCTGGTGTTCACATTACGGGAAACAATTAGCAAGTTAATTGTGTTTTTTCTTCCCTTTTCTATTTGCAAAGCCGCTTTGCCTTCATCAGTATAAGCGCTTTTCTGTGTTTATTGCCAGGGTTTACAATGTTAGGTTTATTTACATAAACCACAGGGTTAAAATATAACATTTCAGAAAAGTGAGGTAACTGAAGTTAGGGTTTAATTTCTAATGACATTAACGGTGTGGAAGATCTTTATACACGTATATACACCTACATTTTAGAAGGAAAACAGAAATGGAGATATGTTTTCAATATGTTTTCCCAAAGTTTGTCATTAATTGACCTTCAGTATTCACCATGAAAAACATTGAAAGCTAACAGCTCATCCATTTAGAAATAAGGTTTCCCGTATTTCTGGAATGAAACTAACCCAGAATTAAGCATGTCAACAGCTTGAAATGAACACCAGGAAGTGACAAAAGCCCATTCCAGAACCCGTGTGTTTTACTCAATTAAAAATGGAGAGTCTCTCCCTGGCTAGAAACTGTATAAAAAATAAGAACTAAATTAGAAGCAGGATATTCTGGTCGCAGAGATGGGATCATAACAATACAAGTACAATAATCCAGGGCCATTCAATGAAGGGACAGATAACTTTCCCATCAGAGCATTACAGCTCTTACATAAGATGATTGCTGTTCATACTCTTATTCCTATCATTTCAAAAACAATGTCCACTTATGTTTAGTATATACTAAAACAAAAGGATCACGAGTAATGTTTTTTATTAATAATTCAACTAAATTCATCTTTTCTGAAAGATGGCTCTTAAAAGAATAAAATTGATCTAAAAAGATCTACGTATGTGGAGTATGTTTTTAACGAAGATGCTGGATCCGTTGAACACATTGCATGCTACCTTTCTGACAAATTACATATTCCACTTCTAAGGTAGGGAAATAGGTCATAGTAAGGTGAATGAACTTAAGCAATTATTGAAGCTGGCCAGGGCCAAGACAAGACCCCAGGAGCTCTTCTGTTGCTGATTTTAATCTTCTGCAAGTTTGATTGAGGGGAAAACAAGGAAAGCCCCATTGTCTTCTTGATCTTACAACCAATCTCCTCCCCATTGCATTGTTCAGAATAGAATTGAAGAATGTCCACTTTAGGCAAATGTGAACTATAAAGTTTGAGTCTTACACCATTGTGAAGAAGAAAGCATGAGTAGACCCACAGCATGACAGTAAGGCATTCCCCAGTTATATGGCCCAGCACAGCCCAGTGTGATCCGATTTTGCGCAGTGTGAAGTACAGCAACACCCACCATTAACTGGGCACTTAGCCTGTGCCAAGCACTGCTCTTTATGTGGTAAGAACATATCTAGTGTACATTTTGCTTACATGGCAAGAACATACGAATATTTTATGGCATCCTTTCTGCAGTTCCCCTGCACTTGGATTCTGTTTGATATTAACCAAGTCACGTTTTGTTTTTACCCTGACATTCACCCCTTATGGTCAGCTATCACATTTCAAGCCTTCAGTTTCTGCTCGTCTGCTGTGAGTCATCATAGATTTGTCTAATAATCCCTCCTTGAGTCTTGTTATGGTGTTCGCCTCTTGATTGTCATATGTTTTCTATTTTTCCGAGCAAAGCTGACACTTCCTTTTATTTCTAGTCTAAATATTCTCTCTCTTTCTCCCTCCCTCGCTCTTTCATGCTCGCTCTCTCTCTCACACACAGATGTCAGGGAAAGCCCTTTGCTATTTAGTTTGTTCACTAGGTGAGAGGACCAGACTTGTCTCTAGCTAGTCTGAGACCTTAATATCCCTGGATTTCAGTTTCCTATAACTACAGTCCCTGAGCTCTCTAACACAACTTCTAGCTCCAAAATTCTCATTATTTTGTGATTCACTTTGCATCCTTCATGATTCTATAATCTTTTCTCATATACTCTTAATCTAGAACAATGCCATGATACATGTGTGTATGTATGTGTGTATGTGCATATATTTGTGCACATATATACATATATGTATGTGTGAAAATACACACATATACACAAAATCATTTGGAGATCTTTATAAAAGTGCCCAATGCTGGGCCCACACTCTAGACCAATTAATGTTGGGATTGAGGCTAAAAATCATATTGTTTTTATTGTTTCAGGTTAATTTGAGGGTACAAAGAACTAGATTATAACGTTTGCATTTGTTAGGTAGAGTCCCTCTTATAATTGTGTCCCACTCCCGAGAGGCGTGCCATACCTCCGAACATTATGCCTATTAAGTGGGGGCACACCCTTCCCCACCCACCTCCCCTCTCCCCACTTCCTCTCTCCCCCACTCTTCACTTTGAATTCATTTGTGCTTTTGTCTTATGTGGGCAAGTATTAGATTGTCTACTACTGGCTTCGTGTTAATATTGAGTACATTGGATAATTGCTTCTCCATTTTTGTGATACTTTACTAAGAAAAATGAGTTTTAACTCCATCCAGGTTAATACAAAAGATGTAACATCTCCATCTTTGTAATGGCTGAATAGTATTCCATGATATACATATACCACAGCTTGTTAATTCATTCCTGAGTTGGTGGGAATTTAGGTCGTTTCCACATTTTGGTGATTGTAAATTGAGCTACAGTAAGCAATCTTGTGCAAAAGTCCTTATGATAAAATGATTTTTTTTTCTTCTGGGTAGATGGTTAGTAATGGGATTGCAAGATCAAATGAGAAGTCTAAATTGAGTTCTTTGAGGATTCTCCATATTTCCTTCCAAAGAGGTTGTATTAGTTTGCAGTCCTATAAACATTTTTAAAAGCTCTCCAGTTGATTCCAATGTGCAGTCAAAATCAGGAACTACTAGTCTCCACTAAAGCTTTCTGATTTTATCTTTGGCATCCCTACCAGTCACTCTTACAAATAATCAGTAGGAAAAGGTGAAAATGTTCTAAGAATCTTCTTTATAGAAGAAAGAAAGCAAAGGACCACAAGTCTGGTGGGAGGAAGGTAGCCAATAGCAAAGGAAATATCATTGCTTCAAGAAGATAGTATGAAGGAACCATTATTTTCTAGGTGATAGAATATAAGCCTTCACATGCTTGGCTGAGTGGGTCCCAGAATACACAAGAAGAAGAGTGACTGGTCTGTATTTTTAACCACTTCAACTTATTTTAAAAAGTTTTCCCCTGAAAATGCACCTTCAGTTTTGTAAGGCATAGTGGTGGATATTAAATATGCTCTAGCAGTACGCTTTAGGGTCAGTATTTCAAGGATGGAGCTCTTTCACAAACATGGCGCATGCACTCATCTGCTGTAATTCGGGGCTGGTGTTCCATGCTGCGTCCCTTCCACTGTCATAAATTCTGCTTCCTTGGAAAGCCATCTTGTAGCCCTTGCTTTGAAATAATTGGAATCTATAATTCAGTGTTTCTTTTTTTCTTGACTCGGAAAGCGTTACCTTTCTTCCAATAGCAAAAAAATGGTTAGATGTAAAGCAATCTATGTTTAGGGCTGAGACTGCCATGACATTCTATAGCTATATTTGATGACAGCAATAAGGGGTGAGTTATGAATAGTTGAGTTTGGGTAAGAGGTGACAGCCCAGTAGACAGGACACAGACTTACAGAAGTTAAACCTCATTCTGCCCCCAGAGTGGCTGCATCTTGCCAATTTCTTTTTAACCTTTTTAAGTTCCTCATTTTAAAAAACTGTGGACTTAGTGTGATGGAATCACCTCTCAGGTCCCTTTCAGCACTTGGGTCCTATAGTTTTCAGTATATGTGTCACAAGCTGTTGTTTCCTTGGCTAACAAATGGATTGCCTGCCCAATTTTTCTTCTCAAGTGACTTTATAAGACTTTATTATATATAATATATATATATATATTATAAGACTTTAATGAGGTATGCTTGCCTGTCAAGCCAAAAGCCCACTGTATGTCTTCTCCCAGGTATTAGACCAAAGACCCCAATAAACCCTACATTTTACTACATCCTATTTGATTATCTACTTTGATTTCATGCAGGCTTCTATACTTACATAGGAAAAAATTAACTTTTATATGTCCTGATATCTAAAAGTCTGTTTATTATTTTTTAAATTGCCAGGACTGTTTCCTTGATCCCTCCGTTTAACTTCGATGTTTCCCATCCATGAGCGCAATTCTTTCCAAAGCAAGAAGCATCGAATACCTGCATTGGGTGAGTGAGACGACTCCGTGATCAACATGTTTGTAGTAACAGTGTTTCTGTGTTGATATCTTGAGAAGTTAATGTATTTTTGCCATAAGTAATTACAGTTTCCCCAAGAGAGTATATATAGGTTTCTGTGGGTCATACAACTTTTCCATACCAGGCATACACAACTGCATCTTTAAACATCAGGAAGCTAATTCTCTTTGCTAGCCTCTGAATAAATGTTCATTCTCAACAGCTTTAACATTAGAAGAAAATTGACACTTGAATATAAATAGATTTCAAAATCTATCTTCTTAGTTGGCTAGCATCTGTTTTGTCATATACCAAATAAACACAGGTATATAAAAAATTCATATACCGATATTCACGATGTTCAAAGACATAGCAAAAAGTTTAATTTGCAGGTGCACAGAGGCGTTGGTTTTCCACTGTTTCTTGTCAGGTTCCCACAGAGGCACTAGAGAGGCCAGATTGCCCAGGGCACACATTTCAGCTGCACCAGCAGCCAGTGGAGAGAGGTCACCAGGTCTCCCAGATGCCTATTGTCACAGTAAATAGGCCCAAATGCCCTCTGCTTTTTCTCCTGGTAGGGAGACTCGAAAACAAGAAGATCAACTCATGAGACAGCTTGGCTCTAGCAGTGTGAGACATTGAATCAGATCATGGCAAGATAAAACCCAGACACGGTTTCTATCGAAATAACATGCTCTTCACATAAAGCACTTTCTTCAGGGAGGAATAGTTAGGCACCAGAATTTTCTTTTATCTGTCAAACCAGTGAGGGGAGTGCACGAAAAAGCAGCATTCAAACTGCAGTTTGGGTCAGCTCTTCCTTCTTGCTCCAAATGGTCATACTATGTTTCTCCTGATTCATTTATACAATTTTTATTTCCAGAGGGATACATATAAAAGATTCAAGCTCTCATTCAGCAAACTTTTACAGAGGTCCACTCTGCTCATGTCCTTGATTTTATTTTGGATGTGGGGCTCTCTTGAGCCCATATTCTAAGGGGGAAATAGAATTAATAAACAAGTAAGTGAAAAATGTGGTGTGTCTGATTGCAATAAATGCAGTGAAGAAAATAAACCCAGGCTTGGTACCTGTAGCTCAATGGCTAGGGCACCAGCCACATATAACAGAGCTGGCGGGTTCCAACCCAGCCCAGGCCTGCCAAACAACAATGACAACTACAATAACAACAACAATAATAGCCGGGTGTTGTGGTAGGTGCCTGTAATCCCAGCTACTTGGGAGGCTGAGGCAGGAGAATCACTTAAGCCCAAGAGTTTGAGGGTGCTGTGAGCTGCAATGCCACGGCTCTCTACCAAGGGCAAAGTAATAAGAATCTATCTCAAAAAAAAAAAAAAAAAGAAAGAAAGAAAGAAAAGAAAGCCAGAAGTGAGGATAAGGCATGCAGCAACAAAGAGGGGGCAACATTTTTAAATAGTGTAGTCAGAGAGAAACACTGAGGAGAAAAAAATGAGGTGATGAATTGAAGGAGGCAAGAGCAGTCATGAAACATTTTGGGGAAAAGTCATAGAATTTTGGAGCAGTATGGTCATAAGGGAGGTGTTGAGCAGGAACAGGTTCTCAAACTATTTTAGAGGTAGAAATGACAGGATTTTCTTCCAGATTGGATGTGGGGTATGAGAGAAAATGATCAGGATGACTTGAAGGTTTGGGGCTTGTGTGGCTGGAAGATGGAATAGTCATTGACTGGCATGGAGAAGGTAGAAATAGAAATTCTGTTGTAAAGCTGTGACATTTACAATATTAATTAAACGTCCAAGTGTGGAAATTAACTAGGCAGTGGGACATACAAGTCTGGAGTTCATGGGCAAGATCTGTGATGAAAGACATGCCTTGGAATGTGTCAGGACAGGAAAAGGTGTTTGGGCTTTCTCTCTCTCCCATGGTCTTGGGTATGGGACAAGAAGAAGTTTCTTGCCATAGGCTTTCTGTCCATGGGAAAGGGCCTTGTGCTCCTAGATGAAGTCGTGCATATGTTACTACTGCTTGGCGTATTGCTACTTTTGTTCCCCTGGGTATGAAGGTGCACAGGACCCTTCTCCTATGTGGTTGTGGTTTGTAGATTGTCATATGTAACTTAGTGCTCCAGCTGCCAGGACCTAGTGCGGACCTCCCATGTAACTTAGCTCACCAGCAGCCCATGTGCTGAATAAAACATGTTACACCTGCCCTCCATGCCTGAGTTTCTCTCTAGCGTGGCCGAATTAAAATGCTGGCACTACAGAAGGTATCAGTTCTTGGATGATATTGATGGCTGTAAGGATGCACGGCATTGTGTAAGACTGTGAGTCTTAACTGAGACCCACTCTCACCACTAGAAGTTCTTTTGAAATTGGTCTGTGGGGTGGCGCCTGTGGCTCAGTGGGCAGGGCACTAGCCCCATATACCAAGGGTGGCGGGTTTGAACTCTGCCCTGGCCAAACTGCAACAAAAAAATAGCCGGGCGTTGTGGTGGGCGCCTGTAGTACCAGCTACTCGGGAGGCTGAGGCAAGAGAATCACCTAAGTCCAAGAGCTGGAGGTTGCTGTGAGCTGTGACACCATGGCCCTCTACCGAAGGTGACAAAGTGAGACTCTGTCTTTAAAACAAAACAAAACAAAATTGGTCTGTGGTGGATTCTAGACTTTGGTATTGTTAAAACCCTCCCCAGATGATTCTTATGTACATTGTCATTTAAGTATCTCCAACTTAGAGACTGAGTGTGGCTGGAGAGCAAAAACAAACAAACAAAAAAACAGTCATAAGCTAGAGACCAGGGAATGCTAGCATTTAGAGATCAAGAAGATGAGAAAGAACCAGCAGAGGGAAGGAGAAGGGGCTACGGTGAGACAGTAGGGAAACAGGAGAGCAAGGTGTTCTGAAAGTCAAGTGCAGAACATTAAAGAGGAGGGGGATTAACTGTGATCAAGTGTAGCGAGGCATCAAGTTAATGAATACTGATAATTGACTATTGGATATAGCAGATGGGCCTTTCGTGGGTTTTACGAAAGCTATATCAGTGGTTCAACAGGGTGATGGCTTTGCTAGAGTGGATTCAGGATTGAATGAAAGGGGAGAGATGGGAGCGAGTCCTTATAAAACTGCGCTTTTGATGGGCTCCTCTATAAGAGGGTGAGAGAAATGGGGAGGTAGCTGGAGCAGGAAGGAGGTGGGGGAGAGGAGAGATTTATTTTTTAAGGGAAAAACAGTAGCATTGTCGCATACTATTGGGAATGATCTAGCACTAAAGAGGGGGAAATGATAATGTAGGGAAAAGAAGGAAGAATGGACAGGTCAATCCCCCTGGATGGGGGTGGAGGGGGTGTGTGTGCAGTGGACACTCTGCTTTGGCTGAGAGCATGGCCAGGTGCTCCAAGAGCAGCAGGGGCAGTTTGAGTGTCTGAGCTGCTTGCAGGTAGGTGAATTCCTATGGTGGCAGACGCTGAAGGTTGTTCTCTGCTGACGGCTTCTGTTTTCACAGGGACATAGGAAGCAGGGTCTTCAGATGAGAGAGAGGATGGGAAGGAGGGGTTAGAGGTCTGGAGAGAGTGAAATATGAAATACACATAAGGCAAATGAACGGGGAAATGGAGACTAGATGGGCAGTTCCAGGGCTTGGTGTCAGACGAGTTGCTAAGCGTGTGCTTTGTAGCCACCTTCAGCTGCTTGCCTGGTGCAGAGGACCTGGAGAATCAGATTTCACCAGGGCAGAGTTCTTGCCAAGTGAATAAAATGGAACATGAGTGAGCCACAGAGTTGAAGCCAGGGGCAATTGAGTGATTATAATGATAAACTCTACGTTGTGTACCAGGTTGTGGGAAAGTGAGTGTATGCAAGGGGCACGAGGTATAGCGAAAGGGTGGTGGGATTGATGGATTGGAGGTCTGGGTAGGGTCGAAAGATTGCTGAAGACACGCTTCTGGTGGTTCATCATGGAGCGAAACAACTGTTTTACTAGAAGGTTGAGCACAGTCATTTCTGAAGCTGATTTCACTTTGAATCAACTTAATTAAGTTTTTAACCATTAAAATTAGTTAAGTTATGCAAAAAGGGCCGTAACTGTGAACATTAGTATGCATCCTTTCGCTTGCAATTATGAAGTGAATATATTAGTGAATAATCTAAAAACAATTAATGATTGCTAGCCTACATCTCAGGCTCTTGCAAATTTATAATTAATTGCCAACGACAGAATTAAACTATCCTGAGCACTTTTTAAATATTTATGCCCCTTTGCAACCCCAGTGGTTTGGGCAAATGATGACAAGCAACATAATATGTGTCTCCGCCTATTTTTGTAAATCACTTTAATTTTTGCTGCATCACTGAAAGGGGATTTGCTGCAGTTAAAAAACACTTCAAAAGTCTAATTGATGAAATTGGATTATGTAAGACAAATGCCAGAGCTAGAAAATGCTTAACTTCGATAGGATGTTGCTGATGATGTTCCAGAATTGCTACGTGTGCATGGTGAATGATACGGTTTAGATGTTTGGCCTCTCCAAATTGCATGTTGAAATTTAATCCCCAGCATTGGAAGTTGCCTCTGAAAAGTTTCTCAATCTTCTCCCGTGCTCTATCGCTTTGTCCATACCTCTGGCAAGCGTTCAAGATAAAGTTAAAAGCACTCACTCTTATTCTCAAGGTCCTTGAAGCAAGGCCCATCAACCCAAATTCTCTCCCCTTTAAATGAGATTAGCCTGTAGCCTACATGAGCCTATTTAGATGGTTCTGGATTCCATCCAGACTTGGACTGACTACTTGAACTTCTACCTTGATACTATGATTAGTTACAGGTCTTTGACAAAAATAGTTTATCACCTGCATGTAGTGTATAATGTGAATTATGGGCAGAAAAAGAAACTGACAGCGGTCTCCTATTTTCACACATACTTTGTTCCTGAAGATATGGAAAATCAGTGTTGGAAAAATGAAAAGTAGACTTACATGTTTAAAAGAATTTCTATTTCTATAAAGATAAAAAATAAACTCCTAATGACATTGCGCCTATCATCTTCACTAACGGCTTTAATATTCAGAATGTGTTCTTCCGTGTTGTTCTTTCTTCATAATTAAACAGCCATCTTCCTCGTTCTCATCAATGTGCAACTGAGGTTAGTAATGGGTTGTTTTGTTAAACAATCTTTGTTTCTTATCAGTAACATCAGGGCTTTCATTTTTTGTTTTCCTTTTATTTCTATAAAATAATCCATACAGGTGCAAATATCAAGTTCACATACTAGTATGCACCTCACTGTACAGATGAAGGTGGCGATGTCCCAAATCCGAGTGTACAGCAGACACTGCCATTGTATGACATTGCCCTGAATATCAAAGTATGGTGGTTTAGATGCTGTAATACCAGTGTTCTAATTTGGCCAGACTGGAAAGAAACTCAGGCATGGAGAGCAGGTGTAAACATGCTTTATTCAGCTTATGGGTGGCTGGTGAGCCTTACAAGTTACATGAGAGGTCTGTCCTAGCTCCTGGTAGCTGGGAAACTAAGTCACACATTATAATCTTTGATGCACAATCTGTACAGGGGAAAGGTGCTGTGCACCTTTATACCCAGGGAACAAAAGTGGCAACATGCCAAGCATCAATTACATCAGTGGAATGTCAATGTACACAGTTGTGACCATCTAGTAAGACATGGCTCTTTCCCATGGGAAGAAAGCCTAGACAACCTCATCTTGTCCCATACCCAAGGCCATGGGAGAGAAAGCCCTAACACTTTTTCCTGTCCCTCCAGATGGTCAATGTTAATCAATAGTTGCATGAAAACAAGACATAGCACCACCTGGAAGGGATTGTCTATTCTCTCTCTAAAGGAGATCCCATAAACAAAAGAGAGGAAGGAGTGGGGAAGGACACAGCGGCTGACATGTCCATTGAATGGTGGTTGGGAAGAATAGGTTCGATATTCACTCCTACTTGAGTTATTTTTTGTTTGTTTGTTTGAAATAGCATCGGGAAATAATTTGTACCCATTTTACTAATTTATGTTTATGGATTGATTTTGCAATTGGGAAATAAATTACCACAATAATTAAAAAGAAACAAAACTTAAATCTACATTCACCACTCAAGGAAGCAAATGGCCTGCCCTCTGAGAGTTATTACCAGCAATATTCCTCCTGCATAGTATTAAGTCCTAGAAAGTTTGCAACTTTACTTTGGATTCAAAAATGTTTATCGATCCTGATTTTTGTGAGAAGTCATAGTGATTGGAAAATACTTGTGTCATTCCTCATCAAAAATGGGTTGAAGAATGAAAAGATGTTACTGATGCCACAATGAACAAATTAAATTGAAAAATCATAAAAACTTGAATAGAGATGAGGATGTACAACAACAATTGTTAATTGTGGTGGGAGGGTTTATATTTCTAAGGTGGATTTCACTAGAGGGAGAAGCTCTATCTCTCTTTACTGTTTTGTATTACAGTAATAGCTATGTTAGCTCATGTTGCCATTTAAAAAAAAATCAAATCGAAAGATCAAAGGAAGGGATTGGTGCATTGTATAAGTTATTATGGTCATTTCCAGAGCCAACCGAATAATACTATGCTTTACTGAAATTGCATTTTCTTGAACTGAGTTCAGTCGTGTCAGTGCATTGGCCTGAAGCTTAAGAATTGAGTTCCAGATCAAGTCAAGGTCCTAACTCATTCCTGACCTTAGGAAAAGAACTGAAAGGAAAGGCATGGGACTAGACAATTGCTCAGATTCTAGCTTTCAAAATTTCAGTTGTGTAAAATGAAAGGTGAGATACAGGTGAGCTATTCTTGTCTCTTGCTTAAAAAAAAGAACATTTAAAAGACCTACGCCTTAGTGTTGGTTCCTGTGTACAAAGAAAATATCAGTACTTGCTTTTTAAAAATAAACTATTTTTTCGGGCAGTTTTAGACTTGGCAAAATTGAGCAAGAGGTACAGAGATTTCCCATAGATCCCCTCCCCCTGCTCATGCACGGCGTCTCCCATTATGGACATCCCCCACCAAAGGGGTGCCACGAACCTACGCAAACACGTCATTATCACCCAAACCCATAGTTTATCTTAGAGTTTGCTCTTGGTGTTGTACATTCTGTGGATTTGGACAAATGTGCAATGACATGTATCCACTGTGGTGTTATAGACAATAATCTCCTGTGTGGTATGATACAGAATAGTCTCCCTGTCCTGTTCTCTACTCTGCCCATTCATCTCTCTCTCCCCAATAACTCCTGGCAGCCATTGATCTTTTTATTTATTGTCTCTATGGTTTTGCCTTTTCACGAAGTCATGTACTCGAAATTATATAGTGTAGCCTTTTCACATTGGCTTTTCTCAATAATAAGCATTTATGCTTCCTCCAATGCATTTTCATGACTTGGCAGCTCATTTCTTTTAAGTATTAAACAATATCCCATTGTCTGGATATACCATAGTTTATTCACATACTGAAAGACACCTTGGTAGCCTCTAAGTTTTGGCAATTATAAATATTATAAACATCTCTGTGTAGGGTTTTGTGGGGCCATAAGTTTTCGACTCCTTTGGGTAAACACCAACGAGTGTGATTGTTGGATCGTATCTGTAGTTTTGTAAGACACTGCCATACTGTCTTCCAATGGAGCTGATCCATTTTGCATTCCCACCAGCAGTGAATGAGAGTTCCTGTTGCTCCACATCCTCACCAGCATTTGGTGTTGTCAATATTATAGATTCTGGCTATTCTAACAGGCGTATGGTGATATCCCTTTGTTGTTTTAATTTGAGCTTCCCTTATGACAAATTATATGTTTGATATGCTCTTCTTATCAATTCTTAATTATTCTGAAGCCTGAAAATGTCTTCTATGCATGTCTGGAGATGTTTGACCCCTGGAAACATGCTGTGAATAGGCAAGGAAAGTGTACTGCCAGCCCAGATGACTGCTGACTTATCATGTCTTAAGGCAGCAATCAGGTGAGCCATAGCCTTAGTTCATTTAATCTTTTAAACCAATTAAGCCTGTAATACACCATCAGTTCCATAGTCTCAGGAGCAAAATTATTTTTTAAGGTAGGAAGGCATTTCTCTCACCAGTAGCCAGACCGCTATCCAGGGAAAAATAAAATTCAGCCACTACAATACATAATCTCTTGCTTTTCCAGTTGCCTCTGTAATTATCCTATCATGGGCAATGACACTGGGTAGGATTAGAGAAGTCACTCCTACAGATTTGCCCTTCACTGACAACTGCAGGTTTGTTCCCTGCAACTTGCATATTAGCTTCCTTTTCTTGGGAAGAATAGAGACTCTGATGCCTGCTGGATCCCAGGACACCAATGATCAGAGGTCTGTGTAGTAGCTCATTAACTCTGAAGTCATCAGCTCATTGCTAGGAGTTTAGTTTAACACCAAATTGTTGGGAGCGGGTCATCCCCACCACTTCTCTTCCTCCTCGCTGTCCCATTTTGCCACATTGCTCTTTACTGGTTGCTTACATTGTTGTTTTTGGAGAGACCTATCTCTATTTCGCTCAGCCAAAGAAATGGAACGTTCTTGAAGTTTTACAGTTCAAGTAGCCTTCTTTAGTTTTTCATAAAAATGATATATATTTAGGTATGTGACATGATGTTTTGATATATATAAGTGAAAAGATTACAACAGTAAAGCTGTTCATCTCCTTACATAGTTATCTTTTATAACGATGTGGATGTGTGCTGAGAGCACTTAAAATCTCCTTAGCAAATTTCAAGTATATGACACAGTATAATTAAAGTCTCTATCCGTACATGAGATATCCAGAACTTATTCATCCTACCTCTGAAACTTCTGTGCTTTGACCAACACCTCTCCCCTTGAAAACTTGAAGTTCCTGGGCACAGTGGCTCAGCCTGAAATCCTAGCACTCTGGGAGGCTGAGGTGGATAGATTGCTTAAGCTCACAAGTTTGAGACCAACCTGCACAAAAAAAGCGAGACCCCAATCTCTACTAAAAATAGAAAAAATTGAGGCAAGAGGATCGCTTGAGTCCAAGAGTTGGAGGTTGCTGCTGTGAACTACAGTGACGCCACAGCACTCTACCCAGGGCGACAGATTGAGACTCTGTTTCAGGAAAAAAAAAAAAAAAAAAAGGAAAAAGACTTGAAGTTGAAATCTCTAGATGGGACAGTGACAGAGGGTAGATTTGAAGATGAGGGCAGACTGCAGGGGCAGTCTCTAAAGGAAGCAATATAGGAATCAAATTGGAATGACAAATGCTCTTCTCTACCACTCATTTCTAGAGTTGACCCTCCATAGGTCCGGGAAAAGTGTCTCGGTCCTCTTTGCATCTTCTTGTAGCCCTGAGCTCGGCATCTAGGAAGCACTTGATAAATATGCATGGAACTGAACAGAACAGAGCCACACACGATTGGATCAGGAACACGTGGCAGCCACCTAGCAACGGAGCACAGTTGATGACGGAATGACGAAAAGCAGGAAATAGACTTCTCACCCCTGCTTTTATCCCAAGTATCTCTCTCCTACATCCCTGCTGTGGGAAGCTGCGTGCTTGCACAACCCAGTAACACAATCAGTTCTAAACCAAGCTGTTTTTCAAACCGTTGAAATAGGAATATTGTTGGACCCACGTTGAGTGGGTTACTTGTGGTGCTAAGTATGCCCAGGTAGGATAGTCCTTTCCCATAATGACTCCCAGGTGTGAAGTGTTGCTTGCTCTTTGAAATACACTAACACACAGTTTCACTTGGGCCCTGGGTGTATCAGTGTGGGGGGGTGCCTTCAGTGCTGAGGGTGGCCGTAGCCTACAGCTGTTAGTAGATAAATCATTATCCTGATGTTGACGCTTCTTTGGCATCTGCCTGTCTTTTACAAAAATTAATTTTTAAAAAAGTGACACTACAGTGACCTTCCCTGATTTCTAGCAGCTAAGTATTCTCTTTGCTAACTTTGTGGATGTGAACAAAGGTACCTTCACCTTCTAGGATCAGAAATTAGTATTGTTCTAAAAGGCATCCCTTTGGAGTCTCATATTCTTTCAACAGCGTTGTCACCAGTATGCACGTGTGCCTGACCCTGCTAGTCAGTTACTTGTTTGTCAAAGCTCTGGGTTAAGTGTGCTCAGGAAAAGTGATCGCAGAAGTAGCCGTAGCAGTCAGAGGCCAGGATGTGATTTCAGATTAGAGGTCAAGGAACCTGCTGGGTTTTGGTAAATGTGTTTCATTTTCAACGTGCTCATTAGGGTGTAGCATAGAGGAAAGTTGTTCTCTGAGGTTGAAGCTTTCAACCACTGAAAGGCAAATAACTGTCTTATGCCAATCACAGCTGAATGGGAGAAACACAAAATTCAGGCTCAGGTTCATTTTGCAGGTGATCATTCTCTGAAAACTTGTGTCTTCTGTTACTAACAGAGCCTATTTCAGACTGCGTAGTTATGACCTTTATTACAATTTAAAAGAAAAGTGGAAACTGTGTAAGTTGATCACCCAAGGGACTGTGAGAAACTGGTCAACACATGGAGATGGTCAAACATAAGGAACTAGGCCTACTGTGCTGATATGAACATGTGGTATATGTCGGTCTAGGAAAATGAGGTCCACTTAAGGAGGTGTTCAGTGTAGGAAGGTGGTGAACGATGGAGGTTCAACTATATTTTCCCTATAAATGTGATTTGATAAGAAATTCGTAATTATTAAGATGCGAGGATCTACAGACCTTTTAGCTTGTGTGTGTGTGATTTTTTTAAGTTTTTAAGGACTTATAAAAGGTAAAATCTTAGTTTCTTTGAATTTTAGAATCAAATTCTCCAACTACTGTACCAGTAGAATACATTTTCCCATGCCTTATCCTATAAGCCCATCAACAAGGTAAGGGATTCGAGGCTCTTCTTAATTTAACCTTTGCCATTATAATATTTCTGGCTGTATCCAATAGGAAAACAGATTAAGAATCAAGAATCTGAGGGGTGTAGGTGATGGGAGGCATTTCACCCGGATGGGTGCACTAAAGACCCTGCCTGCACCACCATGCAATGTATCAATGGAGCAAAACTGTGCTTGGACTCCATGAATATATTCAATTTTTTTTTTTTAATTTAAAAGAGGCATTCTAGATTTTAGAGTTGGCATTGCCATCTTCTGGCTTATCTTCCCTTAAGGGCATCATTTAATGCCTCTAAACCTCAGTTTCTCCATCTGTAAACAATACAAAAAGTAATATCTAACAACACCGTGTGAACCTATCTGTAAAGCGTGTCAGAGTATTCTAAAAAAATCTAAAGCAAAAAAGTAAATGCATAATAAATTTAAAAAATAAGGTATATCGGAGGATACAGTAGGCTATATGCAAATACTATGCCATTTTAGAAAAAGAAAGTAAGCATTCATGGATTTTGGTGTCCTTGGTAGGTTCTGGAGCCAATCCCCCATGGATACTGAGGGACAAATATATTAAGCTTTCTTCTATATGCCAGGAATTTGGCTGGGTGACAGAGTTCTACAAAAAGGAAAAAAAAATTGATATTTAAAACAAATATAAAGCATTCTCTAAGTGGTTTATGTTTAAAACTAGATAGGGAAGCAAAAATTAGATCATGTAAATAGATTGCCAGGGGACAGGAGGTGGTTTTGTTTTTAATCTCTAAAACACAACCTTTGAAATTTTTTCATTACCGATGGACATATAACAAAGAATCGTAAAAAAGAAAGAAGGAAAGACAGAAACACAGCTATAGGCAACCATTAGGATGAGTTAAAATCTGTTTACTGTAAATCTATGGCTTTTCACACCTCTGTCCTGAGGGGTCCATCTTCACAGTTAACACAAGACAAGCAAAATTATATTTGTGAATACACACTAGTCTTAAAGATTTTTTATGTTGCTTATAATCATGCTGTAAATATACTCATTTTTAATGATCTCCTTTGTATCACATTTTCTTCATTTCTTTTAAATAAAAATGTACCTTGTTAGAGTTTTGTGAAGATCCAGATGTGATTGCCCTATGTAAGAACCTGAAATTTTAAAATAACTAAGAAATTTGACTAATAGCTCATCCTACTTACTTTCAAAAAGCCTAGAGCTGCGCCTGTGACTCAGTGGTAGGGCACCAGCCCCATATACCGAGGGTGGCAGGTTCAAACCCAGCCCCAGCCAAACTGCAGCAATAACAACAACAACAACAAAACAGCCAGGTGTTGTGGCAGGTGCCTGTCGTCCCAGCTACTCGGGAGGCTGAGGCAAGAGAATAGCCTAAGCCCAAGAGCTGGAGGTTGCTGTGAGTTGTAACACCATGGCACTTTACCAAGGGCAATAAAATGAGACTCTGTCTCAAACAAACATAAAGAACTTTCGAAAAGCCTAGAATGAATTATTTTTCCTAAAACGAATTTTATCCAGTTATTGGCCAATATTTATTATATATAAAACTATCTCTTATGAAATAGGTCTCTTCATGGTCTGTGTAAGTCATTTATTAATCTCATAAATTTGAGGTACGCTTCTTAGGATTTCCTGCATAGGCAAGATTACTTCTGTGAATAGAGAACAGTGCACAAATTTTATGTTTAGCAGAATTTTACGTTTGCAAAACAGAATACGGTCAAGTTTGCAATTGTTTTTGTGTAGCTTTTCTAACATTTCTATTGGTCTGAACAGAGAATGTCTAAGCCATATATAGAGAAAAGCTAGTAAACTATCTCTGTGACTTACATTACCAGGTTAACATCTGTCTGGTGCAAAACTTTGAGACTAGATTTAAGAACTTGGACGTGACACTAATTCGACCTCATTCAGTAACTATCAAAAAGGCTATCAGGACGGAAATTAGGATAGACATTTTCTTGGATTGCTTTTTTTTTTCTACCCATCTTATCAACATTATTCTATTTTTGGCTCTGTCTCAGGAAAAGTAAATGCCATATACTACTCTTATACTACTTTTATAGATAGATAGATATAAAATCTGGTATCTGAAATCATCTGTCTCAATTTTGAAATTTAGGGCCAATACTTAGTATGTTGTTTCACATTTAATATCCTGCTAATAACTCTCCTACCTCATTCTCCCATGTAGCTAAAACTACAGGTGCATGCCACCGTGCCTGGCTAGGTTTTTTCTTTCTTTCTTTCTTTCTTTCTTTCTTTTTTGTTTCTAGAGATAGGTTCTCTCTGTTTTGCCCAGGCTGATCTTGATTGAGCTTCTGGGCTCAAATCATTTTCCTACCTCATTTTCTTAGGATTTGGGCATAGAAAGCCCAGGTAATATGCAGAGACAGATGATATTGACAGGACTACCTAGCATTTTTTAAGTGGAATACATTGCACTAAGTGACTTGACTACAAAAGTAATGTTTGAACTTTTTGTGCAAAAGTAATTCTGCTAATTGTCAGTCAGTGTAACTTGAAAATTTTCAATGAACTTTATTGATGTATAATTTACATAGAGTAAATAAACCCATTGAAAAATGTACAATTTAATGAGTTTTGCCAAATGTGTATGTAGGCTTACGTGACCAACACCCAAATCAAGATATAGAACACTTCCTTTTTCCACAGAGTCTGATGTTGCAAACTTTTAATCCTTACCTCACCTAACCCCTAAAAACCACTGATCTAATTTCTAGCACTACAGATTAGCTTTTTCTGTTAGAGCATCATGTAACTGGGATCATCAGGACCAACTTGGAGTATCTGACTTCTTTTGCTCAGTATGATGTTTTTGAGTATTCATCATTTGTGATCAATATCTTACTCCTTTTTATTGCTGAGTACTATTCCATTTTATGAATATAGCACAATTCACCTTTTACAGACATTTGGGTGGCTTACAGTTTGGGATATTTTAACCAAAGCTTCTGTACATTTTTAGTACAAATTTTGGAGTTAATTCATGTTTTCATCTCTCTTGGGTAAATACACTTGGCTCATAGAGTGTAAATACATGTATAATGTTACAAGAAAACGCCAAATTGTTTTCTAAAGTGATGAAACCATTTTCGCTCCTACCCTTAATGTACGAGAGTTCCGGATGCTCCTCGTCAACAGTGGGTATTGTCAGTTTTTTTGATTATGGACATTCTACAGTGTGTGTTGATATCTCATTGTGCTTTTAACTTACATTTCCTGATAACTAATGATGTTGAGCACCTTGCAGGGGTTGTTCTCCATTTGACATACCTTCTTTAGGGCAACATCTATTCTATTCCAGATTGTAGCAGTTCTTTGTATTTTCTAGATGTGAGTCCTTTGTCATATGTGAGGGATGTTCAGAACATATCCAACCAAGCACTATGGAGAAAACAGACATACATGGCTGGATGCTTTCTGGACAGCCTGTATATGTGTTTTGCAAATATTTTCTATCAGATTGCCTGATAGAAAATCTATAAGTTTAAATGCTAAATTAAAAGAAAATGCTTTAGAGTTTCATTATTTTTTTCTTTCTCTCATTTCTTTTTTTAAAGATGAGGTCTCCCTCTGTTGCCCATACTGTAGTACAGTAGTACAATCTTAGCTAACTAAAGTCTTGTACTGGCCTCAAGCAATCCTCCCACTTCATTCTCCTATGTAGTTCATGAACTACAGGTTCATGTCACTGTGCCTGGCTAGATTTTTCTTTCTGTCTTTTTTATTTATTAGAGATGGGCTCTATCTGTGTTGCCCATGCTCATCTCGATTGAGCTTCTGGCCTCAAATCATTTTCCTACCTCAGCCTCCTAAGGAGCTGCATTTTATTAAAAGTATCATTTGAAAAGAAAAAGTTCTTAGTTGTATTGAAATCTGTTTTGTCAAGTTTTATGACTTGTATTTTGTTTTATTTTGTTTTTCCTCCTAGGAATCATTTGCCTACCTTAGAATCCAAAGGATTCTTCCCCTGCCTCCATCTTTTGCCCAGAAATTCAATTGATTTTTGTGTACTGACCTTGTATTATTCAACATTGCTAAATATTCTGTTATTACTTTTTCTTATGTTTAAGAAGTTGCCAATTTAATATTCCAGAATTTTTTTAAACAAGTGAACAGTTTATTAAGAATTAAACAAAGGTATGATGTGATACAGTACAAGCAAGACACTCAAGATAGGTATAATAGTACACACAAAAACTTAAATTTCACCTCAAAAAAAATCACAAGACAAAAGAGAAAGCAATTTTACTGTTATAAGATATTTCATGCAAAGTATTAACTCTGCCCACCCCCCCCCACAAAGCCCAACCTCCCAACAAACAAAAAACTATCTGGGAATATTGCTATGCTAACATATTAACCACAATATAATCTTTCATAGGAAAACAGTAATTAAGCAATGAACTGAATTAAATAACAAAGTTCAAACTGTCATAAACTCATAGACCACAATGATTTTACAAAACAAGCAATTCCAGAAATCTTATAACTAATAAAAAAAGAAATATTTCAATATCATTCTACTTGATCTGGATACACCTGATATTGAAATTGGAGAAAATATATTATTATAAAGAGAAATTACAAACATGTTTCACTTATAGATGAGGATGCAATATCCTAAACAACATACTGACAAGTTGAATTACAAAATTAATATTTAAGTAATATACTTTAGTCAAAATTAAATCCAATTTATATGAAAGTTAGACACTATTTTCTTTTCTTCTTTTTTTTTTTTTTTTGGTTTTCTTTTTTTCTTTCTCTTGCCCCCTCCCTCCATTCATTATTAATGCATTATTACTTTTTAATGCATTTCTTAGGATTTTCTTCATAAATAGAAAATGATGTCTTACCTTTAGCGGGTTTTAC